>SNQJ01S0044049.1:80953-92202 GCA_010110895.2 Picea sitchensis
TGTAGTATTCTGTGTACAATTTTCAGATCCATAAAACAAATATTCTGTGTGGGGCATGCTCTACAAGTTCTTTCTCTAGAATAATCCATATTTCAATAAGGTATGCCATTTCTCCTATAACTCATTTTTTGAGAGGTTCCAAGCATTGAAACCTGGAGGAATTGCAAAAAAGAAAATGAAGAACATTGTGTACTATTTTTATATCTTTATTCATTACAGGGACATAGTTATTATTATTGCAAGTTAGGGTTTTTGATTGATCCAAAACTAGTCATGTGAGACTAAAGTAAAATTTGATGAAAATGATAGTCTCTTGTTGTTAAAGTTAAGGAAGGTTTGTAGCTATGCTATCATATACACCAGTTCTATAACAAAGTTACAAATCAGATTTGGATGACGAAATTGATGAGGGCTTTTGGTTGAGGTGCATGTTGGGTACATGGTTGAGACAAGTAGTTGATGAGTTGGCACATACATGAGGTGTATAGTTGATGATGTTGGTACATGTTGATGAGTCATAGTTTATGTGTATTTGATGAATGATTGGTACATATTTGGTGCATGGTTGATGCACTCGTTGATGGTACAGGTTGAGATACAGTTTTGTTCATGGTTGATGCACTTATTTATGGTACAGGTTGATTACAGGTTGTTTGGTACATGTTGTTACAGGTTGGTTGGATGCAGGTCAGTGATACAGGTTTTTACAGTGGTATATCTCACAGTGATATGTTGACATTGGTTCTGTAATTCTACTTCTATGTTAGGGAGGTTAGACGGAGAAAGGACATATGGTTGTAGCCACCTTCCTGTTGTAGCTAGAGAACATAGGGGGTTCTAGTCTCCTTCTGGTTGTAGCCAGAGAATGGGGGTGTTGGAGCTTCCTTCGGGTTATAGTTTGAGAAACTAGGGAGTTGGATCCTCCTTCCAGTTGCAGCTAGAAAAAAAAGAAGTTGGTGCTTCCAATGAATGTAATTCTTAAAGACATATAAGAAAAAGCATTATGTGGTTTTATCCTGCTTTTGGTTTGCACGTAAAAACACTGGTGTACTGTGTATGTGTATGATTGCTCATTTGTTCATTGTTTATTTACTCTTCAACTATTGGATGATAATGCTACATTGATATAGCACTTTAATTTTATGGTTAAAAAGGATTAAATTTCTCTATTATTGATTCACCCCCCTCTTAGTGATCCAACAACCCAGGCTAATCTTATTATTCCTTAATATGCAAAATGTAAAAATGTTGGCGATAGTTTGGTAAGAATATTCAAATTTCTAAGGATTTTATACAGTTTCTATAAAATTTTGGCAATACTTAAGGTAAAATAATTTTATTCTATGGAATTTAGTCAAATTTTTTTTAGAAAACAAAGAAATTGGTGAATCTATTTTTTGAAAAAACCATGGAAAATTAGCCCATTTGTGAAATTTAGCCCCTAAAATAATGTATGGTGAGAATCTACTATTATCATGAAAATACCCTTTATCTCACTTTTTATGTTCAAGATAGAATGTTTTCCATAGAGGTTTCCAAACAGTATAGGTTTGGGACATTTGTTTTATGATAAAAGGAAGAGACAATTCATTCCATTGTCCTAGAAAATTGGGCCAATTTTATTAAGAGACGTTTCTAAAATTGATGAATTTACAGTACAACTAGACCAATATAATATGAAATTTTCACAAGAGATCAAGGTTTTTGACCCAATGCATATTTTTATTGACCACATGACATATGTTGGATTTAGTAATGCACTTGCTAATAAATTTGTATTTGGATAAGAGGAAGGAGATAGTCAAGACCCTCCAACACTAATTGATGAAAGGAAAACAAAGGATATTGAGACTATTGTTATTAAAATAGACTAGCATAGTCATAAGGGAAGAGAGACACATGAAAGAGCACTCAGTCTCCAAATGTTTCACAGAAAAGGGGCCCATCCAAACAAGGTTCTGAGTTATATATATACCAGGACATAAGAAGTGTTCATCAAATAATTTTGATGATGGTGGTGATAAAAATAATCCAAAGGGAAGATTGGATAAATCTCAAAAACTCCAAGTTAGAATAAAAGAAGAATATTTTCCATCCTTGGCCACATGTCAAAAAATTAAAATCATGTTGGATAAAGATAATTAAAAATTTAAAGGAGCTTTTAGATGACCTTGATGTTTTAAGTACTAAAATGGTGGAAGCTTACTCAAAATTGGTCAAGTTAGATCCTGCTAGAACTATTGGTAAAGTACAAGATCCCAAATTGATTTCAAACTCTATTCTTATGACAAGTGAAAATTTGAGGAACATGTGGAAATATTAAAGGGAAAACCAATGGAGAAATTCAATAGCATGACCAAGTATACAAAGAAGGAAATTGGATTTTGGTTTGTGGAATATGTAAATAAAAATGAAGATATTGAAGTCACATTACAACAAATTTCAATTGATCTTAGAGAATTGGAAAATACTTTGTTTGACATAAGAGTTAGACAAGATATAATTGTTGCTCCTATGCATGGATATATTGAAATTTGGTTAAAGTTAGCTTTAATCAAAATTAATGAGGAAAATAAAACATAAGCGGTTGTTGTCGTTCATGAAACTTCCACCAAGGAGAATACAAGAGAAACATCATCAACAAATAGAAGATGAGGATATTCCATAACAATGAGTAATACAGATCACATTCTTCTCCTTTAATTTTTATTCCCATTCAGAAAATCATCCAGTTGTGTTTTATTAGTCTCAAGAAAAGCATAAGTGATTTTCTGACCATTTTCTCTTTGTCTTATTTGAATTCCAACTTTGTCCCTGTCTCTTTTCTTTATTCTATGGTCCATGGGAGCCTGATCTTGGTCCAAATTTGGATGAATGCATTTTAATTTATAATACTAACAAAGACTATATTATTTTTTTGAGAAATCCTAGAGAACTATTTCAGGGATAAACTTTAATTATATATTTCTAAACTCTTATTTCGAGCATTGAATATTTAAAATTTTTCCTATCATATTCTCTTTTTCTATCAATGAAAAGACTATTTTAAAGTTATATGATATGTGGGCCTTTAATATTTATTTCCTTGAATGTGATAAAAAATATTTAGTGTTGTGATGGATGTGAGATTTGTGTTACATTTTTTGTAGTTTTATCTATGTAAAATATCTCTGCAAAATCTTTTATGAGTGAAGGTTCTTGATCCATTTTTCATGAATTATTTATACATATATATTCTTTTGAAAAAAAATAAAAATTATTTGAGTGATAAAGATTTGAAGTTTTCTATTTAGCACTCTCCCTTTTTAAAATTGTCATCCCAAGATATTCAAAGATAAATCTTTAAGGAATTTGAAGAGTAGTACCAACTCTATAAAAACACATGGGGATTTATATCCTCGTGAGGTTTTTGTTTCGATATTAACTGATTCAAACATCATCATTTTTGGAAAACATATTGAGGAACAAGGACAAAAACATTATTTCGTAGACCAAAATTATTTATGACTCAACCTCATCCTAACCAATCCCAGTTGTAAGTTGGATTAAGAAAGCAGAAAAGTGTTTTGCATCAATTATATGATCTAGTGATAACAATAGCCAGAACTCGTGAAGATCTTGAAACATATTAGAAAACTCTTGTTAGATAAGAAGAAAGAGAAATTGAAATAAGGTATAGAAGATGAGATAGAAATTGAAGATGGAATCATAAAAAGGCCCGATAACCAGAAGTAAGAGCAAACAACTTCAAGTCTCCTAAGTTGGAGAAGTTTCTACCGGTGAAAAATAAAGACATCCAGTCATGGGTGACATAAAAGAAGGAAATGAGAACACTGATAATCATAAAGAGAGAAAAATATCTCCACGAATAAGGATTAGAAATATCCCACTTAATCTTCAGGGAGAAAAACATCAATTTCCGACTCTCCCACAAGGTGTGTTCCCTACATTTTCAGGATATGGAGTAATGGATCCCAAAATACAGTTGGACATATTTATGAACATGTGTGAGACTCATTTAATAGAACATGATGATGTAATCGTCCTACTTTTCCTTCATACATTGACATGCTTGGAATATGAATGATATACATCTCTTCTTGAAGATCAATTCAACATTTGATGATCTAGAAACCATGTTTTTTACTATGTATGCTCCTTTGTTAGCATATCATACTCTTCTCACACAATTCACCCAAATTCATTTTAAAAAGGATGAAAACATCAAAGATTTCAATATAAGGTTTTCTAATAAACTAAATCAAATTCTATAAGAACATAAGCCAAATGCTCTAGTGATACTCAGATGTTACAAAAATGCAATTCCTTCAAATGTAAAATTTTCTATTAGGGATGCTAAAATTGAATATATACATGGAGAAATACATGAAGTGACATAAATGGAAGAAATCATGTTGGAGATATATCCTAATCTTGATATCCTTCTCAGGAAAGTCCAAAGACAAAAGGATAATCTTCCCATTTCAAATCAAGGAGCATCAAATTCAAAGAAATTTGAAGATCAAACAACATGTAATACTGAAAATAAAGAAGTTGGTGGATGATTACTCAAAGGGGTAATTCATAATGTAATAAATGATCCAACAATAATGCAAGAAACTAGACCAAGGATGGAGATTTCACATATGAATTGAACTATCTGAAAAATGAAAAATGAATTAACAAGATTAAGAAGAAATGATTTTTTTTCTCTTAATTCGAGAGTTCCTTTTTAAGAACAGAGAAGTATTGTTCAAGAACATATAATAAGAAATGATAGTAAAAATGGGGAATTTAGAAATGCGTACCCAAAGTGCCAAATCCTAATGCTGCAATTTTAGATTAAATATTTGAAGATAAGATAGATGATAATATTAATCAAGAGGCTGACATCATTCAAGAATAACTTCTTGAATCTGTACATATGGATGAAGGTGAGTCATTCATTTATATATTTTATGGGAATGAATAAATTTATATCTCGCGAGATAATTTTGTGCAAACAACAACACAAACAAATAAATTTATAGTAAAAGAAAATGTGGAAAAATAAAAGGAAAAGTTGGGACCAAATGTAGGAGAAGAAAATAAGAAGAAATCAACTACAAATTAGGAAAATAATCATCCACAAATGACATATAATGTGATTGATGATTTGAAAAAACTCAGAATCACTTTGTCATTTATGGAAGTTGTCAAAATCCCATAGAAGAGGGAAAATATTCTTAAATATTAGTTGAACCAAATAATATAATTGAGGCTATTATGTCAAATCTCAGGAAACATCAGAATATATCAATAGTTATCCCAAAAGGAAAAGTCCCACCTTTTTATATTACCATATAAAATAATGATTTGGTGCTTCATAATTTCTTGGTTTATACTGGAGAAACAAATAATATAATGTCATTATCAATAATGGAAGCACTTGAGATGAGTTGTACCAAGTATTATTAAACTGGAGAGAGTATCTATGAATTTGACTCAAGCAAGGTCCCATCATATGGAGAGATTAAATACTTTTATTCCTGGATAATTGTTTCCCCCATATTACAAATGTCTTTGCAATCATAGTAGTGGATCTTCCTTTGGCATATGGAGTAGTTCTTAGAAGAAATTGGTCTTCACTGAATGGAGGGTACATCATGAGTGATGGGAGTTGTATGATGTTACCAAATAAAGATGAAACAATGGTTAGAGTTCCTTAGGAACCCAAGAAACCATTTTCTTTCAAGGAAAAAAAAAATCAACTAATGAAATATTATATTGATGTGGGAATTTACATTTGAGGGATTGGAGTAGGAATTGTTTTCAAAACTCCCAATTTAGTTATATATCCTCATGCTATTGGGATTGAATTTCCTTGTACGAACAATGAGGTAGAATACGAAATAAATAACATTAGGAAGAAATATAATATTAAAAAAAGAGCGATTAATTATTTATTCCAAAAGAGTAAATGAGTTAATGTATTCGTCCATCCCATTTAATATATCATTCATTCCCATGGAAAGAATTCAAAAGGCTGACTCACTCAAATTTGTTGCATCTTCATTTAATCCTGATGATTTTCAGAATCATAATACTTTCCAAGTCAAGAGAATTTCCAAGCCATTGGTACCTAATAATCAAGATAATATAAAAGTATTCGAAAGTGATGAATAGATGGTTGATTTTCTTACTGACATAGATGAAAGTCTTGATGCTCATGCACCAATTTTGAAAAACTATATCAATTTTGAGTCTATATTCACAATAGATGATCAAGTAAAAATGCCAAATTTAAAGTAAGAAACATCCATCAGAAAGGTGAAAGAAACTAAAAAAATAAGTATTGGGACTAAAGAATATCCAAAATATGTAAATCTTGAGACTGGGTACACATAGAAAGAAGTTGATCAGTATACCTCCTTGTTCAAATAATTCTTTGATTTTTTTGCATGGACTTACGATGATATCAAAGAATATGATAAATCCATATTCCAACATATCATACCATTAAATGAAGGGACAAATCCATTCAAGAAAAAGTTTAGAATAATAAATCCAAAACTGAAACCCCTCGTGAAAATTGTGGTGGAGAATTTGTGAAAATATGGAATAATATTCCCAATTAGGCATTCAAAATGGTTTTCAAGCCCTGTCATAGTAAGAAATAAAAGTGGAGAGATTTGTCTATGTGTTTATTTTAGAGACTTGAATAAGGCAAGTATTAAATACAATTATCCCCTTCCTAACATGGAAATGTTACTTCAACAAGTTGTTGGTTGAAATTTAATGTCCATGTTAGATGAATTTTCATGATATAATTAGGTGTTGGTTGTAGAAGAAGACAAACCAAAAAATTCTTTCATTACACCTTGGGAGAAATATGCGTATGCACGTGCACACTTTGGTTTGAAAAATGTAGGATTAACCTTTCAAAGAGTTATGGACCATGCCTTGAAGTATTTGATTGGGATATTCATGGCCAATTACAAACATGATCTTTCCATTCATTCCAAAATAAGAGAAAATCACATTGAGCATCTAAAAGAAGTTTTTGAACGATGTAGATTATATGGAATATCTCTTAATCCAAATAAATGCTTGTTTTCAGTTTCAAAAGGAAATATGTTGGGACATATAGTTAGAAAGGAAGGAATATATATTTATCATGAAATAATCAAACTTATCAGTGAATTGAATCCTCAAACAAATAAAAAGGGGGTACAATGATTTTTTGGAAAATAAAATTGTAAGAAGGTTTGTCCCTGACTATGCAACAATTATTAAGCCAATATATGCATTATTAAAAAAGGATAAAATATTTGAATGGACCAAAGAGATTGAAAAATAGTTTACTAATATCAAGCATGCACTTACCACTGCACATGTGTTGATTAGCACAGATTTTAGTAAAGATTTCATCATATGTTCTTTTGCTTACGAAGAGACCATTGTTTATATTCTAACACAAATAAATCCCAATAAGTTTTATGAGTAAAACTCTCCATGAGTATGAGTTGAAGTGTTCATACATAGAGGAGAAATCCCTTTCCCTGGTTAAGGAAATGGATGATTTTAGAACTTGCATCTTTTCATCTCATGTCATAGCATATGTTCCTACCTCTTTAGTAAAAATGATTCTCAGTCAACATTCGAGAGAAGGGAAATGGGAAAATTGTATGGAAAAAATTCAAGGATATGCCATTGAGATTAAACCATTAAAGGAATTCAGAGGACAAGGGATATGAAAACTTATGGCAGGGTCTGATTCAGAAAATGGGGTTATATATTAGATTTCAACATGATCATCCACATGAAATCTCGAATGGTATAAGGATATAATTTTATATTTAAAATATGGCCAGTTCCCAAATGGAATGTCTCCAAAAGAAAGAAGAGCACTAAAAATGAAAGCAAATTAGTAGGTGTTGGTTGCAGAAATTTTGATGGAATGTTGTTGAGATGTGTTAATGCAGCAAGAGTTCAGAAAATATTGGAGAAATTTCAGTAAGGAGTCTGTGGTGGGAATTTTTCACCAACTACTATTGCAGATAGGGTAATGAGATCTTCTTACTATTGGCCAACAATTTTCAAAGATTCATATTCAATGATAAGAAAGTGCATTTCCTGTCAAAAAGTTCAGGAAAAATGAAGAAGGTAGCAATGCCCTTGCAACCGATAACAATAGAGGAACCATTCACATAGTGGGGATTGGATGTAATTGGGCCAATTAATCCTAAATCAAGTAAATGTCATTCATATATTCTTACAACAATATATTACTTTACAAAATGGCAAGAAGCAGTAGCATTGAAGAAGGTTGATTCAACTAAACTCATAAAATTCCTTAAATAAAACATTTTATCAAGATTTGGAGTGCCATAGAAGTTTATCACAAACAATGATTCAATATTTATTGGATCAAAATTTACCAAATTTTGTGGGGAATTTGGTATCTTAATGGGATAGTCTTCAAATTATTATCCTCGAGGAAATGGTTTAACTAAATATACAAATAAGACTTTGATCCAAATCCTCAAGAATACCATTGATATCAATCAAATAAATTGGCATTTGAAATTGATAGATTCATTATGGGAAAGTTGATTGGCACCAAAATATAACATTGGAATATCTCCATATACATTGGTTGATGGGAAAGAAGCAAGAATTCCCATTAATCTGGAACTGAATGCTTTGACATATGATGTGAATATTGAAGATGTAGAGGAAGTTTTTCCTTTACATAGATGATTCAATCAATTGTTGAAATTGAAGGATCAATGAAATCAAGCATTAAAGAAAATGAATCAGAGACAGTAGACCATCAATAAATATTTTGATCAGGGTGCGACAATGAAATTTTTTCAAAAAGAGAAACTTATGTTATTATGGAACAAATCTAAAGAAAATCCTTCTCTGCATACAAAATTTGAGGCATTATGGATAGGTCCTTATACTATTGAAAAAGTATTCGGTTATAATTCTTATCTGCTCAGGGACATGAAAGATACAATTTAGTTATTTACATTCAATGAACAACATATCAAACCTTCTTTCTCTTAATTTATCTTACTCTTAGTTTTATATAGCTGATATTTTCCTTTTAAATACTTCAATTTTTTTTTCTACTAATTTTTTTTTCCTACACTAACTCCATGCCAAATAGTTGATGTTATGGATTATCGGTGTCCCACAAGAGGTCAGTGTCCCATAATTGGAGCCAGTTGTTGACCTGTATATAATCCCATATATTTTCTTTACTTACAAAAATTTTCAATCTATGGCGGGTTCACGACCCTTCTCATCAAGTTTTGTGTTACCCAAAATGAACTCGTATTCTCCGTCATATCCATATTGCACCGAGGCTTAGCCATTTCTTAATTTCTTCCTAGAAGGACGAGTTTGTGAGTTGGTTTCTCATCATTTTCACTCAATTTTTCTCCCCTGCCATCCCCAAAATGAACTTTATGTTCTGTGACCCTCACATTGTGCTACACTTAGAATATTTTCGAAGTTTATTTTCCATCACGGGTTTGAAGAACTTCCTCTACTCTTTACGCCTGACCAATAAAATTCTTGACTTAATTTTTTTCATCTTAACCATAGGTTCATTGCACTCTTGCTATCTTTGATATCCAATTCTGATCTCATTCTATCATACATGTTTCATCTTGTCACATTCCCAAGATTTATTTAATTCTAAGATTACATAAGATAATAACTAATTAAATATTGAAAAGGTCGTTATTAATGGAAGACTTCTCGAGGCAATTTTCCATTTAATTCACATAAGTTATTCCATTAAAAAAATAAATTAGTTATATTATCGAGAAATAATTTAATTTAAAACTAGCATACAAAAACATTGTACGAGAGTTTTCCAACTTAAACAAAATGACTATGAGAAGAAGAGAACAATTATGTGCTGATACTTTGATATTATTGGGGCAAGAAGACCAGAAGTTTCAGTGGCCGAGATATTATTGGTATTATTCATCTATGCCTTTTCTAGAAAGAAATGAAAACATAGTTCAAACATTCGGAATTTCTCTAGATAGATGTGTACCTGAGGTTTTTTATTGTAAAGAAAATGTTTTCTGGTGTGCTAATAAATTTGATCAAATATGAAGGGAGATTCAACCTCAATTCCACTCTCATGTCCCTTTATCACCATCATATTTCATAAGAATGTTGAAGCTTCCAGATGTTAGGATATTTAGACACTTAGGAGTTAGTTAAGATCTACTTGGTCTAATATGTCGTTAGGTAAAAGTGTGTTTCTTAGTGTGTTTCTTTAGCATGCATTTGTAGTTAGGAAATCTGAGGGTCACGATATGTTCCCGACATAGAGTGATCCAACGGTTCATACTCTCCTCGATCTTAATGGCCATTGATTTGTGGCTTAACACCAGATTGGTCCATGATCTCTATTTAAAGAGCATGGAGAGGCATTTGCCGATGATGGATTGTGAGAAACTCTCTTGTAAAATCTCTCTATAATCTTTTTCTTTGCATTAATAAACTTCTTCAAGTGGTTGCATTGGTTGGGGCTGTGGATGTTTCCCCATAGGGATTTTACCATGTGAAAGCACCAGTGTGTTGATATTTGATCTGGTTATGTGAGTGTTTACTGAAGGTGTTCATCCTCTGTTGGAATACCTGTGTTGTCGAACATGGTATCAAATCATGTTTGAAGACCCGCTCCTGTTGTAGATCGAGATCGTGAAGACGAGTTGCCTCATCTCCATTTTCTGGGATTTCCGTACATTTCTAAGCTAAGGGGATTGTTCCATTGTGTCTAAATCACTCGTTTCATTCAGGAACACTTTTCATTTCACTCAAAAAGGTTTCTGTTTTCCCAAGATACGTCCATTACAGTCAGATCTAGAGGTATAAAGCCTGAATACGCATTTTTTAAATTTCTGCAAAGTTTTATTTTGATTTTATTTCGGTTTGTATTTTTTATTTCCAGGTTGTTACTCTTTTAGATATGTGTGTGCTCTTTGCCCCGCACCTTGTGGGATCTCAAAAAATCAGAAACAGATAGGAGAAGGTGCATCTTCCGAGTAAGCTAACTGAGATCTAACCCTTGCTGTCATCGAGAAGTGAAGTTTTTTTTTTGTGTGAAAAGAGTTTTTTTTTAGCACGCTCTCCAAGGCAGTCTTCCACCACCACAACAACAACAACACCCCCAATCCTCCTTCTGAACATTACAATATGTTTTTCTAGACCATTTGGTTAAAACTTGCCTTATTAAG
>SNQJ01S0044050.1:0-12884 GCA_010110895.2 Picea sitchensis
GTATTTATACCATTTATGTCACTTCCTTTTAACATTAGGGCTGACCTGGCACTTTCTTATTTTGTAATTCTTTTCTTTAATTATCTTCAAGGACTACATGTACTTCCTTCTTCAATTCACTTTGTCATCTTCAAAAATTCATTTCTCCTCAACCATGAGGATCCCCGTGACGTGCCAGGTACCACCAGAAAAAACATGATGTATACTATCCATCCATGGGTTTTGTTTCTTCATGTACATTGTCCTTCATGTCCAAATACCTTCATCAATATTGCGGTCCAAAACCAATGACTAGGGTTGAGATCAATGACAACAACCAATCTTCCAACAGGATTAAAAATTATTTATTTCATGCAGATGTAGTTCCACAAAGACCAGAATGATATCCACAACATCAGTGCATGGGCCGATATGATGAGATGGTTGGAAAGAATGCAAAGATATTTCTCCAGAACGTTCAGGGAAACCTATCTCACATGACACATAAGATTCCTATGGTCCAAGTGGAGGATCTACCAGAGACGATGCAGAGGCAGGTGGTGGGTGCACCCCATGCATGGGTGAGACTCTTTCGGCATCTAGAGAATGCCATGGTGTGTTATCATGACACACATTAGGGACCTCAGGCTAATATGCTATGGTTATGTGATGTCCTGACAATATATGTATTTTTGAGGGATATGAGCCCAATTTTGTACTATGACACCATATTTTTTGGACTAAATGGATGTAATATACAAATATTTTGGTCTTCGACTTTACTTGCATATATTAGATTGAATGAATGTATGAATGTGTGTTTTCTTTACTTAGTTATGTGAAAAATGCCAATCTAAAATGTAATTATCATATGCATCATATACTTGATTATAACTTATAGGGATGCGATTATAAGTAATAAAATAAAAATATCATTCCAAAAGTCATACCCGAAGGAAATGTCGGAGTAATGTAGGATCTCTTACCTGGTAACTACCGTTCAATTAACATTCAACTAACTAGGAATCAAGGCAAACTTATAAATGGTGTCACGTAATAGCTCTACAATGGCACTATACTTAGCCACATTATTCGTTGATGGATCTATCAAATGCCTCTTGAAGACGTCAGTTGTCCCTTGGGTGAATAAATAATCCAAGCGATGGAAGCCATGTTCCGAGTATGACGACTAGTGCCATAGGAGAATCCTAAGAACACCGAAGATTCTGTTGACATCTTCCAACCAAGGGTAAAAATCAATAAGTAAGCCGACGACATAAGAGAATAAAGATAAAAATATATACAATAACATACACTAGTATACAAAGGTCATACTCGAGCTCGAAGGTTCAAGCATAATACCTTTTAAGGTAGTTCCTATTTCTGGGCTCATCCAACACATTCCCTTCATAATCTGCTAATTGATAGGATCCCTTTTCAAGGACATGCCACATGATATAAGGACCATTCCATATGGGATTTAAATTTCTTTCCCCCAATGGTTCTTTAGCTAGGTCATAAATAGGAACCAATTCACCCTAAGCGTACTGTCGGGGACATAAAAACTTATCGCACTAGACCTTAACACATCGTTTATTTGCATCGATAACTATAGCGACATCTCGATGTTTCTCATTGAGATTCTCTAAGTGTATAAGGCATTCTTCGAGATTGGTCGTGTTAGGTAGGAGCTTGAATACCAACTTAAGGGAGGGGATTTCACATTTAATAGGAAGAATTGACTCCACTCCATGGACTAACTGAAACAGTGATAAATTGGTGGAAGTATGCATTATGGTTCAGTATGCCCATAGTTTAGGGTAAAGAATCACATGCCAGTTAGATTTACTCTGCTTGATAGTTTTTTGCAATATGGATTTTTAGAGATTTATTCACGGAATCTACTTGTCCATTTTTGTGATGCTAGTAGGGGGAAAAATGATCGTGTTTAAACCCCAGTTTTGATGCTAAATATGTCATCATCTCATTATGGTAGTGACTTCCATGATTAGTGACAATATTGTTTGAGATTCCAAACCGAGCTACAATTTGATTGAATAGGATAAGTGCTGCAGTTTCACCATCAGATTTAACGGTAGGCATGGCCTAAGCCCATTTAGTAAAATAATCCACGACCACAATAATATGATGGTGCCCCCTAGCCTAGGTAGGGTTGTAGTCCATGAAGTCCACCTACCACTTGGTGAAGGGACCGATGGTGACGATTGGGTGAAGAGGGGTATGGTGCGAGCACATTTGATGAGAAAACACCTAACAAGGGTGACACTTCTTGACCCCTTCAACGCAATCTTTAAAAATTAATGACCAAAAATAACCAACTCACAATATATTTTGGGATATCCAAGCCTGAATAAGTGAACACCACATGCCCCACTATGATAGTCATTGAGAATGGATTCAACCTCCTCATGAGTAAAAAAATGACGAAAAATAACATATACCCGTCGATGATACGTGTCCCCGATAATAAGGAAGTTTTTTTCCTGATGGCGTATACACCATCGGTCATCTCTCAAAATATGTCGGGGAAGCTTAATAAGTTTAAGGTATATTAGAATATCTCCATACCATGGGTATGAAGACACGATAAGGAATATGTTTTCATCAACGAATGAATCTTCGTGAAGAATATCCTCATCTAGCCTAGGGAAGTCTGACATCAATTCTGCAAAAACTAACAATTTCTTGGATTTCGCGGAGGCAAAATCAAGATCAAATTATTGCAATATCAAAATTGTAAGGTTCTTCTCAATAGAGCCTTATAAAACAAGAAAAAGATTTATTTTAAAAAAATGCTATCCTAACATTTTTAATACTTCATAACCAACATATATAAAAATTATTGAATTGATCATAATAAGCTTACGAACGACCACATAACACTACGTATTCCTTAAATACATAAAACAAATACATAAATTAAAATACCTTCGTCTGATGCTAAACTCCCGCTTGTCTGGTTGTCCTCCCTGCTGCCTTGCCCAACTTGCTACTTGACCAAACCCTGCCCAAACTGACTAACCACCTAGCCAGCTAGGAGCAGCCTGTCCGGCTCCCTAGCTCCAGGATACCAAAAGGAATCCTGGCCCCCAGGCCCAAAACCCCCAGCAACCTGGTGCCCCCTGCAATGATTCACCAAACCCCCAAAACCAAAACTCCTCACACCAGAAAATATTCCCCAAACCAGAAATGATGCAGGAGCATCGCCAACAACAAGAGAGCGTGAGACAAAACACCAATGCATTTTGGCACATGATGAATTGTTTGAAATTTTTTGAAGTTCGATATGCCAAACGTAAATGAAACAATTAAGAAAGGGCGTACTTGTAGATTGTAATTAGACCTTGAGCGTCCCGCTCTCGTTTGAAGGACTAAGAGGCATTTATGCTAGTAAATGTAAGTAGGTAGCTTTAAATTCTTAGATTAGACAGTTTTAAGAGCCGGAGGGAAAATGGATATAGACACCCTCACTTGTATCATTGTAACATTATTAGCAGCATAATCAATCAATAGAGCATAGAGAAGAAGAAGAAGAGAGTTGTGTAGAAGAACCCACACATATAAGTTCTGGATTAATACAAAGATCTTTAGTTCATACTCATGGTGTCCAATTGCTTTCTGTGTTGTACATGCTGATTGATATATGCTTGTTTACTCTCTGTTATGCATTTGCTTTGATGTGTGAATGTATGATTTCATATTTAATGTCTGAAATCTGAAGAGAGGGAGAGTAAGGAATGAGTTTCAATTGTTTCTCTGTATGAGCAAGAGTCTTCCTGCAAGGAGTGCAGTGAAATTGTCCGCAAGGAGTTCATTGACGGGTTCAGAGTTTCAATCTTTGAAAGCTCAGGAGGGATAACATTGTTCTCATTCTCGCAGAAGTGAAAGTTAAGCACATAAGTCATGCAAGGTGTGCGCAGGCTGAGTAGATTCTCAGAGTTTGTAACCTGAGGGAAGAATTGAAGCACTGCTGCTGCAAAGAGAGTGCGCAGAGTCTAAGAATTCAAATACTCGGAAGTATTTGAAGAATTGGTGCAAGGAGTGCGTGCATGAGTCTTCTTGAAGACTCAAGTTGTGGAGAAATCTCAGGAGGGATAGAGTCTTTGAAGTTGTCGAAGAGAAGCTCAAGAGGTCTAGTGCCTTGAAGTGTTGTAAGAAGGCGCAATGAAATTGTTTTGCAGGTGGATAAGTTTCGTGAAAGAACACTTTGTTCATTTCGCAGGAATTGTCAAGGAGGAATTTGACGGTCGGAATTCTCCGTGGAGAATTTATGAAGTTCCAAGAGCCGTTGGATCGTGCAGAGGAGAAGGGGAGTTACGGTAAACCTATTTTCAAGTTTTAAGCCTAGGAGAAATCAGGTCGTAGGATCTGAGCCAACAAGGTCCATTGGATTCACTTGCATAATCTCATTTCGTGGATTCGCGAGTCGAAAGTTTAAAACATTTGCATCAAGATTCGCGAGCGGTGAAGTCGCGATAGAATCGCAGTCGTCCATCGGAGGAGGACAGGTGGTAGAGATCAAAGAATCTTAGGAACTCAGAGGTTCGCAAGGTGAGAGCCCAAAATTTGGGTGCTCCAAGTCGTGAGTGGCGAAATCGCGAGGAGCTAGGAGAACCTTAGGATCTAAGCCAATAGGGGCCATTGGATCACTCATGTAATCTCATTTTGGGGTTTCGTGGGTTGAAGAACCGAAATCTTAGCATCAGGATTCGCGAAGTCGCGAAGTCCGAAACTCCAAAAAGGCGGGAAGTTTCGTTGTGGGACCCGCGTTGACGACGTGTCGGGATTTCGACATTTCGACATATCGACGGATAGGAAGTCAATAATTTTGTCCCGAAAGTCCCGAAGTCGCGAGTTGTGATAAGGAGTAGCGAGGAGTTCAGGATCTTGGCACTTCGGGTGTCGGGATACAAAGGAGGTAGCGCTTCAGGAAGCGAAGTCGCGAAGTGTCGAAGCTGGGGACGAGGGACACGTGGTAGAACTGCAAGGTGGGCCCATGCGATAGATAGGCGGACACGTGTTACCTAGTGAAAGGAGTCAACACCCGTTGACCTCTCGCTTCTCGGGGATTCGTGAGATAAGGGAACAAGAGTTCAACCCTTCGACTCGTGAAGTCACGAGTAGCGAGAACACAAGGAGAAAAATCAACATCACTTCTCGGGGTTTCGTGAAAGGAAGGTGCCAAGGTTCGACGCCACAAATTTCGAAGTGGTGAGTAGTGAGAGGAGTTAGCATTAATATTAGCCGGTGGTCACGCATGGAGGGCACTGACAGAGGAGAGCTATACCCATTTCGTGATCTTGGGTATCGTGAGATTGGAAAAGAAGAGTCGGGAGCCTCGACTCATGAACTCACGAGTGGCGAGTTGTGACAAGCACCTTTTGGGTTAGGCCTTGGTCATAGTGCTGTGGTCACATGAAGAAGTGGAGCTTGTGTTTAGTGCTATTCGCACAGGGAAGCTACCAAAAAGGACCTATGGATCGATTGAATTGAGATTCCAGCAAAGAATCGAAAGAGCCGAATCGACTCAAAGGAGATAAAGAATGATCCTGTGAGCGGATCTCGGCCCGAGGGCCGATAGGTCTGCGTCAAGAAATACAGTGTCTCCCTCCAAAATTCTTCCTTCCCCAAAATCGTCATCCCTCTCCCGTCAGACTCCTCCTGTCATATCTCCCCCCATCCACTGACTCCCTATCCTTCATTAATTACCTTATCCTCCCATTATTACCTTATCCCATGCCTTTATTACCTTATCCTTCATTTATTGCTTCATTCCCCCCCCACTACATACGTAAAGTCTTTTAATCAAATAAATTAAAATTATTAAGCCCCTTTAATTCATTACTCAAATCTTTAATGATTCAATTAATTAATTAATTAATCATCAACAAATATGAACAATTAATTAATAAATAAATAATTAATTAATATTATTAAGAAATAATTATTGTTTAACTAAAACATATTAGGACAGTCAGATTATCTAATTCATTATACTTAATAATCCCTAAGCATCTATTTAACCAGGGCTGTTACAAAAATCCATTTATTGTGTTCTCCCCTATGATATTCCTTATAAGGAAGTATTGAAATGGATTGATGTTAGTAACCATGATAGTCTTGCAGAGTAAGATATAATGACGTAATCTCTGAACTGCATGTATGTTTACTAAGGCTAGCTTATCTACGTGGGGGTATTTAAGTTCAGGACCAATTAGATTTCGGCTAAGGTAATAGATAACATGCTCATGGAGCTCCTCATCCTCTTGAACCAGGACCATACCAACCATCCCTTCAGATGTGACGACATAAAGCGGGAAATATCTACTGTAGTCCCGGGGCTTCAACAAAGGTGTCGATACCAGGCATTTCTTAAGAGAATCACAAGACTCCTGGGCTTGATCATCCCATATGAATGGAGTTTATTTTTCAAAAGATGCATGGAAACATTAGTTATATTGGCATACTTGGCTACGAAACGATGTATGAAGTTAGCCTTCCCCTGTAAACCCTGAAGTTGTCGAATAACGCCCAAAGAACTTCAGGAGGGCATAACTTGAAATCCATAGGTCATATTAGAGCATGGTAGCTGTCATTATAAAGATACAAGCAAGTAGAAGAGCACACAAACCTCATATAGGGGATTAAATATGATTAGAGTAAATAAAATTTTGATTCCTCATCCCTAGAAAGGGTATTGAGGGATCGAGTGTGTTACAAATTGGTATCAGAGCATGGTTACAACACTTGGCCTGCTTGGGCTCATGAACGAGTCGCTTAAAAATATTATTTGGATAAATTTTAGGGGTGACACCCTATCTTACCCAATTCTTAAGAGGCTTATTTAAAACTCTACTGAAGGAAGGAATGGAACTTTCTACTGTTGTATATGTTTTGAAAAAGTTTAACTGTGTGTTGTTCATAAAAAACTAGTAGATCATTAGCTAACATAGAATATTTTATGAGCACTTAAATAGTCAGTGGAACACAGGAAAACTACAACATAAAGGAAGATGACACACCATGAATTGGGGGAAAGCTCCCACAATAGAGAGGAAGAATTTGATGAAAGGAGGGAGGTGGAAACCCCTCCAGATTTGGATGAAACTGTAAGAAGCCTCATGACAGAATTACAGAGCTATAAGGCTAACAATGGAAGGTTGATAAAAGAGTAGGAAAAAAAATGAAATTAATGCAGTCCTATTGCAAATCTTATCAGATACACAAAGGTAGCTACAACATGGACTAACAACCAATCATGTGGACATACATCATATGAAGAAAACCCAGAGTCCACCTGAGATACAAAAAAATGGCCCAGAAAGTGGCCACACAAGGAGGAGCACCTCAAAGAAGGCCCAACATGGAGCCAAGAGACACTCATTGGAAGAATCCTCAAGCCCAAGCCCAGGTTCCAATTGATTTTAACCATTTAAGGTCTTAGGGTTGGTGACTGTTCTGAGGAACAAGGAGGTGTCTACATCCCACTAACAAAATCAATCCAAGAAACTAGCTAATCAACAACATCAACAATCATCCATTTCATCAATCCATCAATCCTAATATCATTTAACCATGACACAGGGGTAAACATCATCGTTATCAATCATACATCAATATTTAAATAATCACTGCACACGAGAGTAAACAATTCTAGAACATTCGCAACCCAACTTAATTAATGCGTAAGATAAAACTAGTTACTAATCAGTCATGCCATGACATAAATTAAGGCACAGTGTAGTCAAAAAAATTCAACATTTGTTCCATGGTGCGTGATAAATATAATATCTAAATAATCATTTGTTACAATATTTTTGCATGGCTCAGGAAGTAAGTAACCAACAACCATTCATTACATTGACTTTTCATTGCGCACAAGAAGTAAATAGCCAAACAATCATTCATTACGTTGAATTTTCATTGTGCACAAGAAGAGTAATATCTAAACATGATACATTACATCATTCAATGCGTGCATTTAATTTTATTCGCTAAATTAAACATGCATCATCATTATCAAATACACACAAATATCTAAATATTAATCATAGTATAATCCATGGCACAAGTAAATCATCATATGCTTATTCAAACAAATGCCAATTGTTGTTTGAAAGGCACAAGAGTAAACTAATCATCAATCATCCATACACTACATTCATTCAAGATACCACA
Source organism: Picea sitchensis (assembly GCA_010110895.2). Classification (NCBI taxonomy): domain Eukaryota; kingdom Viridiplantae; phylum Streptophyta; class Pinopsida; order Pinales; family Pinaceae; genus Picea; species Picea sitchensis. Next base: position 8,179 of record SNQJ01S0044050.1, read on the forward strand.
ACGTGTTTAGTCACACCTAATTTATTCAACGATAAAGGAAGAGTAGGAGCAAGAGTGCATTACATATGAAATATGAATAAGGAGCAAGCAATATTAACTCAAGTAGCTTAGCTAAACAATTTCATATTAAGGTTATATTCTAGGAATGTGTAAGGAGAGGCAGGTTTACAATTTCGTTATGTGTGCCCAAAGAAGATCAATACATGAATTTAAATCCACCTTCTCATTTGATATCCCATGAAAACTAATTCAAAAAAAGGGGATCATTAAAACATCCCTGCAATTTTGTATAACACTTAACCATGCTAAGAGAGAGTACTTAATAAGAGATCAATTTCTCAATCACAAAGGTCCATGAAGGGAATTCAATTTGTGTTTATTTTGTGTTTCCTTTTTGAAAGAAAGGGCCAGGAAGTTAGGTTGAAGGAAGACCTTAAAATATTTGGTTGAAATAATTAAAAGGGAAAACTAACTAGGCGAAGTCATTGAAATCTCTTAAGAAACAAGGTTGCGTGGCAACGTAGTCCCTACCAACGAGGTTAGAAAGAAAATATTGGAAAATGGGGTCGAATTGTAAATGATGGAAACGTTGTGTGTAACATGTATATCATGGAACATGGGGCAAAAGTAAATGACACTTGGCATGTAGAGCACCATTTATTTTTTGAAAGTATATAACAAACTACAAATTTGTTCATAGTGGAAGAAATTTTTTGGGAATTTAAATGCATTTTCCATATGGACTGGTGAAAGATAAAAATGTGTGAAGACATAAATTTAAAAGGAGATAGGAAATCAATTTTATTTGAAATATGTAAAAAAATAAAAGTTTGTTACATACTACTGGAAATTTTGAAATGTATATGAAGGAAATGTTATATGCAACATGTGTATCATGAAACATGGGGCGTAAGTAAATGACGCTTGACATATAAAAATTGAAATGCATTTGTCAACATGGGGCATAAGTTAATGACGGTTGGCATGTAGAGCACCATTTATTTTGAAATATATAAAAAACTAAAGGTCTGTTACATATAAAAATTTAAATGCATTTGTCATATAGACTGGTGAACGATAAAAATGTATGAAGACATAAATTTAAAAGGAGATAAGAATTTTTTTTTATTTGAAGTATGTCAAAAAATAAAAGTTTGTTACATACTACTGGAAATTTTGAAATATACAAAAAAATTAAAGTCTGTTACATATTAATGGGAATTTCAATGCGTTTGTCATGTAGACTAGAATTGGGGCTCCCATGGACCATTAGAGAAATATGTACAAGAAACAGGACTGTAGAAAGAAGATAGAGTGCAATACTTGCAAAAAAAATAAATTGAAAGGTATTACTGTTTGCATACACATATCTATTTAAGAAAGTGGAATAACTGGGTTGATAAACAAAGCAAGATGTGATCAATAGAATTACAGTGAGGGTACATATGAGCCCTTTGGATATTTTCTTGCGACTGTTGTTTCATTGATGTCATCGACAACTGTAGTTTCAATGATGTCATCGACGACTGCTGGAATCCTGGCAACTGCCTGTTGCCTTTCGTCGGTGGCCTGCTTTAATTTCCTTTCGAGCCATTCTTGAATATATCTTCTCATTGGGGTGACGTTGATCTCATTCTATATTTTTATGTTGAAAATATCATTTTCTAATTCCCGGAAGTCGATAGAAATATTACACAGAGCCTGATGAATTGCCTCATTCTGTACTGAATATTTGACTAGCCAGTTGTCGATGTGAGCTTGATCAAAGTTAAGGATGCTGTAAAATTTTTCCAGAGACAAGGCCTTAAACATAACAACTTGTTTATCGAACTCTTCCCTGGTTAAGGGCAAGGAGTTTGTGATTAAGTCGGGGTCTTGGAATTCGTTGGTTTTTCCAGCTAAGTCTATTCTTGATAGCATTGTGAATAATTTATCTTTCTTCGATATGGCTTGTTCACATGACTGGACAATGAAATGAAGGTTATTCACTTTTTGTTTCCAACATGAATTCAGTTGACTGATCCAGTTTTTGGATGGAATATATTGTTCTCTTCTTTTTGTTTCTATCATATTGTTGACAATGGTGCCAAAAGGAAGGACCCTTTTGAAAAAAAAAATTCTTCATATTTTAACTCCACTTGCAAATGTTCAAGCAAACTATGTGCCCTGGTTCCAATGGAAGTGATGGTTTGTGATGTTTTCCACGCCTCTGTAACCAGTTCCATTATTTTCTTGATATTATGCTCCACATATCCTCTACTGGATGCCAACAGGGTAAAGATGATTTTACACTAGCTGCAGGGGTGGTAGGCATGGCTACTACCAAAGGATTGACAAGTAATGGAATAAGAACGAAATCCTCTTCCAATTCGTTGACCCGGTCCTTCAGTCTGGTATTCTTGGTCTCGATGCCTCCAATGAAATCATGAACTGCTTCTCCGTTCGCGGTGTGAAGTTGACATATTTGGGACAACTGCATGTTGGCAAGGGAAACCTATGAACGAGATTTCCCTTTCTTATTTTTAACATCTTTTTTCTCAATTATCATTTTTTTGGACTGGCTATCAAAAACAACGTTCTGGAACACGAAGGATTCATCTTCGTCAAATTTTTTGGTAACGAATATATCCATTGGATAGATATGCCGGATGGTGTTTTTGGGCTGATAAAGGAAGCAAAACATGCTATCCAGATCAGTGTCAAGTTCCATGTTCTCACTCTGAATTTTTGATTCTTTCGCCTATCCCACATTTTTTTTTCTCTTCTTCTCTACTGGAAGCTTGTGAGGACTATCAATTTTACATTGAGGAGGGTCGTTATCTCCTCCTCCATTTGAAGAACTTTGAGTTTCTTTGTTTCTGTGGTGGGCCATTGGAGTGATGCTCCGATATGTCGTACTTTTTGGAGTGATATTTTTCATTTGAACACTCTTGTCATGGGGCCTTTCCCCTGTTGTGTGTACAATTTAGTGTAGCTTTGCACTGTGTCCACATCGTCGAAATCAGAGGTAGGAGAATTGCCGCCACTTTATCTATTTTCGGGCAGGTGTTTTTTTAAAAAACAATTGCTGACGCCAAGTGTTTGTAAATGTTGTCGAAAAATATTATAGGGGTCAAACCCTCTTATGATTTTAGCATATCTGATTTTAGAGATGCTAGAATGCGTTGCAAATTCCTCAATTTTCTTGACGTTTTTGAACACAAACTCCCCTACTTTCCAAGGCAGAGGAATAAACTGTTTTTCTTCTTCTTTTGCAATAGATGAATCCAGTAATTGTATTTCCATGATACCTCTGCAAAAAACTTTCTGTTCGTAATGTGACATGGAAGGAGAGCAGGTATTTCTGTGGAGACAAAAATTCTTATGATAGTGTAATTATCCAAATGTTCGAGTGTCCCCTTCCTGTGCAAAAAATTGGTTGCCTGTTCAGATATGCGGGAGCATATTCTCCTAACAACAAAACTTTGAAAACAGACACGAAGCCATTAAAAACTTCATAGAAATAGTGGGAAGCCTTGTGCTTCCACAAGGCCTGGTACCAGAACGTTATTGGGTGGAATTCACAGTTGACATTCTTGGAGAGAGACAGTTGTGGAAATCGACAGGAATGTGCTATCGCAAAAACTAAATAGGACGACATATAAAATTTCTTTTCCCTTTTGAATCTTGACAATTGGGAACAAATTTCATGGGAAATTAACTTGCCCCAATAAAAAATGGCTTGTTCATTGACTGTGAAATACAAAATATAAAGAGCCATCCGAGAAACAGTTGTTGTGGACTCCTTTCCCGTTATTCTTGTAAAAAACTAGACAATTTCATGAAATGGATTTCTAAATGAACTAACCTGCAAGCTTGTAATATCTTCAGGAACTAGAAGTGAGTTTTCCAATAAATGGGGCAAGATTTCCAACCCATTATTATGATTTGCTAGGAATTGTTTCGAATCTTCTCCTTTGAAAGTCAATGTTGGCTCCGACAATCTTAGCATCTGGAAAAATACCTGAGGTGACAAAGAAACAGAAGAGCGGTCCCACAATGGAATAATTCTTTTTTCTGAAATAAATTTATCGGCACACCAAGAGACCAGGTCCTTACAGTCAAAAACCTCAGGGAATCAACATGCACGAGAAATCCCAGAGGTCCAAATTACTTGGTTCTTTGCGACATAGGTTGAGTAATAAGAATATGCCCTGGACCACTGGAATTTCTGATCCTCATGCTCGAAGATGTTCACTGTATCTCCACAAAACTACTGTTGAGCTGATGCCATAGGTTTATGAGAATGTTGGTTTGCTCCAGATGATGGTTGAAGTGAACAGTTAGAGCCGATAATGTAACTCTCCGTTAAATCTTGGTTAAATGCTTATGAACGGAAAATCTCCTTGAGCCTTTCCCTGATTAATGACAATTTGTATGGGTGGTCCATGATGAACTGTTAGCAGTAAAGCTTACTTATTTCATATTTAGAAATGCGAAGGTGGAAGGTACGATGAAGAGAAATTAAGGATTGGAGGTTTCGTGAATGTGCCAAGGCCACGACGTGCGAATGACATTTCATGATTTTGAAATCAACACTCGGAAGGGATAATATAACCCCCCACAAATCTTGGTTTAATGCAGATTAAGAGGAGATCTCCTCAAGCCTTTCACCCATCAATGACAATCTATACAGATCTTGCATGATGAGCTGTTACAATTAAATG
>SNQJ01S0044050.1:22643-49319 GCA_010110895.2 Picea sitchensis
ATATATATATATATATATATATATATATATATATATTGTATTCTTCTTTCACTGGCATAAATATACAAGTACACACATAGCTTCTATGAAATATGGAGGCAGGGTGTTGCAACCATGCCTCTTAGTCTGCGGAACATGCAACACATTCAATGTCTCGCTTGTACTTGTTGACAGTTCTTGTGAACTGAAAACCATGTATTGCAGATGATATCAACATATTCACCATGCCATAGATGAATATATAACTGAGGATATTTGTTTGGTAAACATAGTAAGAGTATAGTGTATGCATCTTTACCTTTGGCCTTGTCGGTCTGTCGATGTCTGGGATGACTGACTGCTCATGGCCATGTCACTAGTCCAACTGTTTCTGATGCAAGTAAGTGCAGATGAACATCAGGACTAAACACACATATGCGTTGTATATTTTCCATAATAAGGACTAAATAACTGTAAAATTGTATGCATCTGATTTTTTTAACTAGAAAAATGTTTAACAGTAAATAGGGTTGAGGGCGAGGCGCCATGACCAATCTGTAAATCACAGACCCCTGGAAGACAGGGAAGCAATATTGAACCTGCCATCCCGACACACGTAATCAACAAAGTGGGTAACTATGGAATAATGTAGAAGCGCGACCATAGGTGTGAAACAGTTAGTCTGCCAACCGACGCAGCAAGGCATTTTCATAAAGAACACTAAGCAGATGAATTAGAAAACAAAAGGGATAATATAAAATGGAAAAAATAGAAATAGGGAGGGAAGAAAGGCCCATTGCTGCGAAGCCATTGTTTTCAAGTCTAATATTATATGCCCCCAGCTGGTTTGTATATTTAATTTACCCGCACGGTTGGTATACCTTTTACAAGATTGTACCATAGAACCCTTTGCTGTTGCACACAACAATTCATCTTCCTGTCCAAGCAACCTGTTTTTTCCAAGGCAGCAATGTCGATTATGCAATGTACATGAAGGCAAGTTAGTATGAAGACAAACATCTAAAAGAAAGAGAAAAAAGTCTATTTACCCGTCAAAGATTCCATCGCCCTCTCCAACCATTCTGTTTGTTTAAATGCAACAATGTAGAGAAAACACTACGGACATGAAGTAGGTTAGTATGAAATAAGGCATGTATTGGAGATAACTTATAATGAAGACAAACATGTAAAAGAAAGAGAAACAAGGTTATTTACCCGTGAAAGAGCCCATCGTCATCTCCAACCACTTTGTTTGTTTAAATGTAGCAATGTAGTGAAAACACAATGAACATGAAGCAGGTTAGTATGCAGGAAGTCATGTAATGAACATAAGTTACCATTTATGAAGGCACACAACATGTACATATAATAAGCTAAGTGAACACATATATAGACAATAAATGAAATACAAAACAACACAATATGATATAACAATACAAGAATCCACCTTTCTATATCCTCTTCAACCAATGCAGTCAAGACTCTGTCGTTTTCTCTAGCTATTATGTTTGTTTGAATGTGGGAACACACAAAATACAACGAACATGAGTGGAAGCTGGTATGCGCTGGAGAACAAGAAATATGTACATATACCAAAAGAGACTCAACGAACAGTCTAGAAGATAGGCAGAAACATGAATCTTTGTGCTTCTCTATCCATAGTTGTAAATGTGTAATCTTTTTTGCCTTGCCCAAAATATATTACAAGCCACAAAATATTACGAAATTGCATGGTCGTAGCTAAACGATTTCTGGTTTTCCATGGAAAATTATCTAGACATGCTTCCACCGATGGAAATACATGTTATTTATCCTCTACACAGACTGTTGTGCCCAGGATACAAGTTTTTGGTTTTCCGTGGCAAACTACCCAGACATTATTCTAGACATTGAGATATAATCTTACAAAATCTTTGTTGTACATATAATAGCTCAAGTACAACAAACATTGTATCGTGCGCACACCAATCTGTGTAGAGGAGAAAGAACATGTAATGTCATATGGGCACATATGACCATACATGGTTTATAAATGTACCCTGCATATGATTTATTCTAACAAAAAAACAACGCATATTGCAACTTCACATGTAATCCTCCAACAATTTTGCATGCAACTATTTTCTTTCATGCCACCAATGAAGCACCGGAAAAATCTCATAGAAGAACAGATACCGACCTCGATAGATAGGGAAAATAAGATAAGTGCATGTCAACTCCTGGGTGTAGGGGATGAACACCGCAAAGAGCCCCCAAAAACAATAATAATAAAAAAAAAAATAAAAAAACTCCAACCACCAGCACTGGACCCGAACTCTGCAAGGCCAAAACAAACAAAAGAAAACAACAACAAGCACCAAACCAATGAGAAAGCATGAACATGCTAAACTGCACCCCCCAGGGCCCCTAAGCGTAAACCAGAGACAAACAAATAAAAATAGCAACCCACAAACCAACGAACCAACGAACCAACAAGAACCACCGAGACAACAAACAACATATTTATCTCCAACGATTACGAAACTGTGGACGAAGCATAGAAGGAACCAGAAACATACGATGACCATGCCACTACAAATAAGAAAACATTCTTACTTCCAAATTGCAAACACTAAACAACAAACAAGGAATATAAAATGAAACTATGGCATGGAAACTTACTTTGAAACAACGAAATGCAAAAGCGCAGGTCGAATCGAGAACTAAACAACAACAACCAGCAACCGATGAAACAACAAAGAAGAAGCACTCACCGAACCAGTAAACAATGTATGTAGCTTCAATGATGACAAAATTGCATTGCAAAAGTAGAAGAAAGATGAAACATACAATGGATATTCAACTGCGGTGGACAACAACAGTGTACAAATTCATTGTAACATTGTATGGAAATTTTCGAGGAAAAATGTAATCCGAGAAGCGTATTTAGATAAACATTTAAGCCTATTAGGCTGTCTAAGGACCTCATGGTATGAGAAAATTTAAGCTGTCAGGCCTCTTGGAGGACCTCACATCATGTAAACATTTAAGTTGTCAGGCCTATTGAGGCATCTCGAAATAAGTGTCAATACATTTCAATACAAATACATGTGGCAATGACGTTATAAATAGTGGAATTCTCAATCACTATAAATATTCAATATCAAAACATTTCAATATGATTTGTACAAATAAAAAATTACGGATATATTAAGCTAGTAGAAAATTCTAACACAAACATTCAAACTAATGCTAGCATTAATCCACCTTCAAGAAATACATAGGAAATATATATTATTCAAAAAGACTGTATACGAGAAAAAGTTTGGATATGTTTCCATATAAAACATTGGGAATAGAAAAGCCCTCAATAAGACCTCCAGTCTCTTATCCAATCAGATCAGTACATATATGCCACTTTTTATTATATAAAAATATATGCTTTTAATTCCCTAGCTCCAATAATAGGTATTATGCAAATATTTCTAGTCAAAGGACAAACTAATATGGAGTCAATGAATTATCGATCTCTATAGTCCCTCTATGCCTACGGCAGGGACTAATAATAGTAAAAGCACCTTCACTAAGATGGATAACATTCCTGCTCAACAATCATATTATTAATTATTTAAAAATTAAAGGTAGTCGAGATCACCTCCACTAGGACCTCGCAATGAAGAATGTTTATACTAAAACAATCAATTAGAAGTAGTCGAGATCACCTCCACTAAGACCTCGCATTGAAGAATGTTTATACTAAAACACTCAATTTGAAGGTATTGGTAGATACAATTAGTGAGGATACGTCAACCCAACCATTCTATGCAAAATCGCTTTATGAAAGAGACCTTCCATAATAGACACAACAAATCAAAAACCCATCAAGGAGAAGGACTAGGGTGTTTTCTGTGAAAATGTAGTCCTATTATCCGTACATTAAGAGTTGTGGTGCACAATGCACATAGAAATACGCTTATAAAATGAAAATTAGGAACAATAGAACTTCCCTAAATGCCTTCATGCGCGTTGGTTCTGGGCATGTAAACCCTATAGTGGAGAGAATAAATAGGCGTGCAACCACCAGTCTAGCAAGGCGGGGTAGAGACTTCACTAGAGAGGCGAGTCATGATGCTTCTTGGATGCAAAAGAGAGAAAGACATTAGTTCCCAAGCAGATGGTAAAGGAAAGGGGAATAATTGAAAGGTTAAACACTAAATTGCTTTGGCAGTTTTACCCAACTAGTAATTAGCTGAGGTACATGCCTAAACAATGCAAAAATGGTGGATACAAATTCAATTCTATTATTCTGTGTCCTCCAAACAATAGTCGGAGTTCACGATATAAAAATTGACAAACGAAGCACAAAACCAAGAACCAACTAAAATTCAAACATGCCGCAAGCAAGTTCCCAGAAGGTTCCATATAGTAGGACACATCCACCTTTGCACCAAACAATTTCATATACAAAGAAAAGACGTCACCGCATTCATTTTTCTCTTGCATCTGGTATATGTTCCCAGTATAAAATAACCAGGGCCATGGGATATATGGGGTTTGCTGCCATGCTTCCCATTTTTTGGACCGAACAATGTCCGACGAACATTCATCTGGATGTTGAAAAAATATTACAGAGACACATTAGGTATTTTAATTTCTTGACAAAGTTTCATATATATATATATTTTCCCTTCTTCAGCCAATATGAAAAATTGCATTGTCCTCATTTAAGGTGAATTTGCTATGTATCTGAAGGTCCCACAGCATGTAGACACTGCTTGCCTTTTTCTGTAGATATGTTTCATATGAAAACTCTGCCAAGTTAGGAAGTACATTTTCTAATAGTGGTTTCCTAACAATACAATGCACAGTTGTGTTGTCCATGGTTCGGACGATAACATTGACGCAATGTCCATATATATATGGACATTTTTCACTGCATTGCAGACAATCAATTGTATCATCACTTATCAAAGTGGAGGCAGAAGCATGATAGTTTCATTTTGTACATACAGGTTCAAAGGGGGTCGAGTACACATTGGCTGCAACTAAAAAACATTCAACCTGGCAACATGAGCATAGGAATTAATAAATTGAACAATATAATACACAACTGCACCCCCTCCTCCCCTTAAAAAAATAAAAAAATAAAAAAAACAGTCCACACAAATTTGTTCAAGGCTAATTCTACAAGCAAAGTGAGGATCAGTTTCTAGATATATACGCACAACATTTGTAGAGCTAGCTATTTTCTTCATATCCTCTACTATATCTGCTCACAACTCTGTTACAAAGGTTGCCTGGGTTGTCCGAAAGATCCTTTCTCTAACATCCATTTTCTTTGTTATATTTTTGAAGAACATAAGTGGAATCTTCCCTTTATGCAATTGCTGCTCCATTGACGAAAAAAAAATTGAATACGTATTGAACAATTGTAGCTGCAACATGGAACACTACAATATTTGAGTAACTTACTCGAGATACATGCACATGTGAAAATAAAGGACAAAAATGAATATGAAAATTGATACCATTTCCTTGTCACTGTCCGAATCTCCATCTTTTATATGGAGAATGTGCTGCGAGCCAAGTTTTCTCGCTAGTGTGACAATTGCGCCAATCATTCCGATCGGGTAAATGTTAGTGCTCTATGCAAGATGGCTGATAGTCGAGTCCGGGACGAAACAATATTCTGAAAAAGCAACGAATTTTTTTTCCACAATACTTGTTTCGTTGAGTGAAATATTTCGATCACAATCACCATGGTCATATACTGTTTTGGGAAATATATTAAAATTTGTAATGGATATCCCATTACCCGATAATATTTTTTCTGCATGTTTCTGGACAAGTTGTGGAGGAATAGTTAGTGTCACTGTCATCATGGTCTCCTTGTCTGTCATGTCAGCACGCATAATGGATCTAGTTTTGTTTGCCTTGTCCAACTAGGTGCTATAGACGACCATTATGTCCCCGACGAACACTTGTCCAGTTCGACAGCTGTTCAATCCCTCTATTGATAGTACTTTAGATGTTACAACTCTAGACTCGGTGACATTTTTTGAATAGGAAAACTAAAGTAAATGGTACTGTGCATATATATATATTGTATTCTTCTTTCACTGGCATAAATCTACAAGTACCCACATAACTTCGATGAAATATGGAGGCAGGGTGTTGCAACCACGCCTCTTAGTCTACATAACATGCAACACATTCAATGTCTCGCTTGTACTTGTTGACACTTCTTGTGAACTGCAAACCATGTATTGCAGATGATATCAACATATTCACCATGCCATAGATGAATATATAACTAAGGATATTTGTTTGGTAAACATAGTAAGAGTAGAGCGTATGCATCTTTACCTTTGGCCTTGTCGGTCTACTAATGTTTGGGATGAATGATTGCTCATGGCCATGTCACTAGTCCAACTTTTTCTGATGCAAGTAAGTGTAGATGAACATTAGGACTAAACACACATATGCATTGTATATTGTCCATCATAAGGACCAAATAACCGTAAAATTGTATGCATCTGATTTTTTTAACTAGAAAAATGTTTAATAGTAAATAGGGGTGAGGGCGAGGCGCCACGACCAATCTGTAAATCACAGACTCCCAGAAGACAGGGAAGCAATATTGAACCTACCATCCTGGCACTCGCAATCAACAAAGTGTGTAACTATGGAATAATGTAGAAGTGCGACCATAGGTGTGAAACAGTTAGTCTGCCAACCGACGCAACAAGGCATTTTCATAAAGAACACTAAGCAGATGAATTAGAAAACAAAAGGGATAATATAAAATGGAAAAAATAGAAATAGGGAGGGTAGAAAGGCCCATTGCTGCGAAGCCATTGTTTTCAAGTCTAATATTATATGCCTCCACCAGGTTTGTATATTTAATTTACCCGCACGGTTGGTATACCTTTTACAAGATTGTACCATAGAACCCTTTGCTGTTGCACACAACAATTCATCTTCCTGTCCAAGCAACCTGTTTTTTCCAAGGCAACAATGTCGATTATACAACGGACATGAAGGCAAGTTAGTATGAAGACAAACATCTAAAAGAAAGAGAAACAAGTCTATTTACCCGTCAAAGATTCCATCGCCCTCTCCAGCCATTCTGTTTGTTTAAATGCAACAATGTAGAGAAAACACTATGGACATGAAGTAGGTTAGTATGCAAGAAGGCATGTATTGGAGATAACTTATAATGAAGACAAACATGTAAAAGAAAGAGAAACAAGGTTATTTACCCGCGAAAGAGCCCATCGTCATCTCCAACCACTTTGTTTGTTTAAATGTAGCAATGCAATGAAAACACAATGAACATGAAGCAGGTTAGTATGCAGGAAGTCATGTAATGAACATAAGTTACCATGTAGGAAGGCACAAAACATGTACATATAATAAACTAAGTGAACACATATATAGACAATACATGAAATACAAAACAATGCAATATGATATAACAATACAAGAATCCACCTTTCTATATCCTCTTCAACTGATGCAGTCAAGACTTCGTCGTTTTCTCTAGCTATTATGTTTGTTTGAATGTGGGAACGCACAAAATACAATGAACATGAGTGGAAGCTGGTATGCGCTGGAGAACAAGAAATATGTACATATACCAAAAGAGACTCAACGAACAGTCTGGAAGATAGGCAGAAACATGAATCATTGTGCTTCTCTATCCATAGCTGTAAACGTGTAATCTTTTTTGCCCTGTCCAAAATATATTACAAGCCACAAAATATTACGAAATTGCATGGGCGTAGCTAAACGATTTCTGGTTTTCCATGGAAAATTATCTAGACATGCTTCCACCAATGGAAATACATGTTATTTATCCTCTACACAGACTGTTGTGCCCAGGATACAAGTTTTTGGTTTTTCGTGGCAAACTACCTAGACATTCTTCCAGACATCGAGATATAATCTTACAAAATCTTTGTTGTACATATAATAGCTCAAGTACAACAAAAATTGTATCGTGCGCACACCAATCTGTGTAGAGGAGAAAGAACATGTAATTTCATATGGGCACATCTGACCATACATGGTTTATAAATGTACCTTTCATATGATTTATTCTAACAAAAAAACAACGCATATTGCAATTTCACATGTAATCCTCCAACAATTTTGCATGCAACTATTTTCTTTTATGCCACCAATGAAGCACCGGCAAAATATTACAGCAGAACAGATACCGACCTCGATAGATAGGGAAAATAACATAAGTGCATGTCGACTCCTGGGTGCAGGGGCTGAACACCGCAAAGCGCCCCCAAAAACAATAATAATCCAAAAAAAAAAAAACTCCAAACACCTGCACTGGACTCGAACCCTGCAAGGCCGAATCAAACAAAAGAAAACAACATCAAACACCAAACCAATGAGAAAGCATGAACACGTCGAACTGCACCCCCAAGGGCCCCTAAGCGTAAACCAGAGACAAACAAATAGAACTAGCAACAAACAAACCAACGAACCAACAAGAACCACCGAGCCAGTAAACAACATATTTATCTCCAATGATTACAAAACTGCAGCCGAAGCACAGAAGGTACCAGAAACATACGACAACCATGCCATTATAAATAAGAAAACATTCTTACTTCCAAACTACAAACACTGAACAACAAACAAGGAATATAAGATAAAACTATGGCATGGAAACTTACTCCGAAACAACGAAATGCAAAAGCGCAGGTCGAATCAAGAACTAAACAACAACAACCAACAACCGATGAAACAATGAAGACGAAGCACTCACCAAACCAGTAAACAATGTATGTAGCTTCAATGATGACAAAATTGCATTGCAAAAGTAGAAGAAGGATGAAACATACAATGGATATTCAACTGGTGGTGGACAACAACAGTGTATAAATTCATTGTAACTTTGTATGGAAATTTTCGAGGAAAAATGTAATCCGAGAAGCGTATTTAGATAAACATTTAAGCCTGTCAGGCTGTCTAAGGACCTCGCGGTATGGAAAAATTTAAGCTGTTAGGCCTCTTGGAGGACCTCACATCATGTAAACATTTAAGCTGTCAGGCCTATTGAGGCATCTCAAAATAAGTGTCAATACATTTCAATACAAATACATGCGGCAAGGACGTTATAAATAGTGGAATTCTCAATCACTATAAAGCTTCAATATCAAAACATTTCAATATGATTAGTACAAATAAAAAATTACGGATATATTAAGCTAGCAGAAAATTCTAACACAAACATTCAAACTAATGCTAGCATTAATCCACCTTCAAGCAATACATAGGAAAAATATATTATTCAAAAAGACTGTATATGAGAAAAAGTTTGGATATGTTTCCATATAAAACATTGGGAATAACAAAGCCCTCAATAAGACCTCCAATCTCTTATCCAATCAGATCAGTACATATATGCTACTTTTTATTATATAAAAATATATGCTTTTAATTCCCTAGCTCCAACAATAGGTATTATGCAAATATTTATAGTCAAAGGAAAAATTAATATTTAGTCGATGAATTATCGATCTCTATAGTCCCTCTATGCCTACGGCAGGGACTAATAATAGTATTCCTGCTCAACAATGATATTATTAATTATTTAAAAATTAAAAGTAGTCGAGATCACCTCCACTAGGACCTCGCACTGAAGAATGTTTATACTAAAACAATCAATTCGAAGGGATTGACAGATACAATTAGTGAGAATACGTCAACCCAACCATTCTATGCACAATCGCTTTACGAAAGAGACCTTCCATAATAGACACAACAAATCAAAAACCCATCAAGGAGAAGGACTTATGTGTGAAAAGGTCATCCTATTATCCGTATATTAAGAGTTGTGGTGCATAGTGCACATAGAAAGACACTTATAAAATGAAAATTAGGAACAATAGAACTTCCCTAAATGCCTTCACGCGCGTTGGTTCTGGGCATGTAAACCCCACAGTGGAGAGAATAAATAGGCGTGCAACCACCAGTCCAGCAAGGCGGGGTAGCGACTTCACCAGAGAGGCGAGTGGTGATGCTTCTTGGATGCAAAAGAGAGAAAGACATTAGTTCCCAAGCAGATGGTAAAGGAAAGGGGAATAATCGAAAGGTTAAACACTAAATTTCTTTGGCAGTTTTACCCAACTAGTAATTCGCTGAGGTACACGCCTAAACAATGCAAAAATGGTGGCTACAATTTCGCTGAGGTAAGAGAGTATCTCTCTACATGCCAAGGTAAATACGCTGAGGGTAAAAGGTAACAAAAATGGGCAGAAGATGGATTTACGCTGGGTGAAGATACTGGGCCTGCTAAATTTAAAGACCGAAGGTCATGCCCCTCCCAAACGCAGCGAACAATGAAGCCTGGGCATGCACAATTTAATTGGCAGGGGTGTGTAAACTCGCTGAGTAGGGATGTGAACACAGAGAAATTGGGAGGGGTGAGAATTCGCTGAGTAATACCACACAATTCACCGGAGTACGAATGCAAGGTTGCTGGGCCAATGCGTGGTTAAAAATTTACGGTTATCTACTCCTGTGCACAAAGCTACCTTTTACGGTTATCTACTCCTGTGCACAAAGCTACAGAGCCAAGCCTCGCACTAGATAGGTGATCTATGCACAACGCACTAGATCCACCTTCCCCAAAACCAGGTCAAGGCACAAAGCCAACTCCTCGATACCATAAAGCACTTACAACTTCTTGCACTAAGCCAAAATCAACCTATTATGCACATAGACATGGGTAGTCATGAACTAAGCCAATGTCCCTCTACATTGCTTAGCTACTACTTATTTATACAATTACAACAAGGCCTAATCATGGGTAAACCCATGGGCCGACATCCCAAAACCCTAATACAAAAAATGAACCCCTTACTGGGTCTACAAAACAAGTGGGATCCCGCGATCTCCGCTTCGCCTAGGTCCTCCATCTTTGACCAGTCTGTCCAAGTCCCAAAAGTGGTCAAACACGACCAATGTTTCCTCAAAAGTTGGTCAAGGGCCAACAGGCCCCCAACACTCACTTGTGACTCGTCCCGAGTCACTCAGATCTGGGCAGTGCTACTTTGAAGGCCTCAAGCTTAGCTCGACCTGCCTCAACTTGCTGCTTTGATAGAGCCTCCTACTCGATGAACTTCTAAATTACTTTCTCTGTAACAGGTCCTTCCAAACATCGTTCCACTGTCCCAACTACTTGATCTAGATGCGAGCCTTGGCCTTCAATCTCTTCAAAAAATGTGCAGGCTTTGTCCTGCACCGGCTAAAGTCTCTGTGTCACCTCCACGACTTTGCTCTGGATGGTAGTGACCTTCTTCTGGACTGCGCGCTTCTTTTGTGATCGCTTCATTTTCTCAATTACAGTAAGTAGCTTCATCTGCGCTTGTACGGTGTATTCCTACTGCTTCGCCTCCTGGAGTTGTGCTTCCAGTTTCTTCAGTAATGGATATTCTGCAAGACACTCATGGTTCTGCGCACTCCGATCACTCAGTTTCTTACACTTTGAGGCAAGTGCCTTGATTATTTTTGTTGCACTTTTCGCGATTTCTTCTCTCTGATCGCGTACTTCTTGTGGAGTGCTCGACACTGCTTGAATTTCTAGCTTCATTACTCTTGCTTGAAGTTACTAAATGGCTTCAGTGAGCTTCCCCACTTGTATCTCAGTTGACTCTTCTTCCTCCTGTTCCAAGCCCAACACAGAGCTAAGTTCTTTAGTCACTGCTTCTTTAACCACAGTATGCTCTGTGAGCAATTGATCTTTTTCTTTCTGCATCCTCGCTTTGTCCTCCTCGAACATCACCCGAATTTCATCTTTCTCCTTCTGTGCAACTCAAAGTTGCTCTAAGACCTCCTCCTTTTCTTGCTTCAAGGATTTTGTAGCCTGCTCCTTTTCTTCTTGGGATTGACAAAGTCGATCCTTTGTTGCATCTGCTAACCTTCATAATTGGGTGGGCTCATCCCCCAATTCTGTAATCTTGGACGAAGGAGGCACAGTAGGCATGGCGCGGCTCAAGTAGATGGCTTGTTGTATGTCTTTGAACTCCTTCTCGATTTTTTCATACATCGTCTCCTTCTTTTCTCCATGTCTCTGCAAGATATCCTATGAAGAATCTTCCATGACAGCGATGATGAGATCGACATCGTCCTCTGTGAGCACATTCTTCGACTGGGGTTTATTGGCTTGGGTTTTCTTTCTTGTTGAGGGTTTCTGCGGAGAAAACTTCATTTTCTTTGATGTTTCAGCCTCTATAAGGGGATCCTTCGGCGGTGTAACTTCATCTGTTTCTTGCTTGTCTCCTTCTTCCCTTTCTTATTCTTGGTTCACTTCGTCTCCTCCTCCTCCTGCGGGTGAGTCAGGCCTAGTTTCCTCTAATGCATTGTCCTCCTCATTAGTTTCTATGTTCTGCACTTCTTCCTTTTTCTTATTTTTCTTCGTGCTAGCCTGTCCATCATGTTCGACCCGGGTGACCAATGGAATGCCTATGATGTCAGGGTCAGAGAGTTGTGCATCTTCCACCAGTACAAGGAACTCTGCCGACCATTCTTTGGTGATCTCCTCCATATCTTCGTCGGTCATCTTGTAATAGGACTGCAACTCCTCCTTACTTTCATCCCTACGCACATTGATGTAGATAAAGTGTTGATCCATGTAGAACTTCACTAGTGGCCTGTACTGATGCAAAGTGTTGGGTGTCATTTGTGGGAATGATTCAATAGAACGCTTTAGCTGTAGGTAGTAAGTGTGCAACATCACATTCAATTGCCACTGCTTCTCCATATTATTTGTATACCACAAGGTGGAGAACCTTGCATCCAACGAATCCGATGGATCAACTTCTAGGAAGGCTGCTCCTTCCGGCATTTGCAAGCGACAAATGCGATCAATACGAGTATCCAACAAAAATGAAACTCATATCCCTGATCTTGCACTTCACGACAGTCCTTCTCCATCTCGTTGAGGAGGTAACTCGCCTAGTTCATTTGCAATCCTTCTGTGCAATTCCCTGAGAGGTCTCTACAAATACAGTGACATGTGTTGGACAATTATTTATGACAAGTTTTCCAGCTATAAGCTGACAAGCTATGTGCACTGCACCATCCTAGATGGAGGCTACCTTGTAGCCTTGCTTTCCCTTTTCTACATCGCCATAATCCTCCTTTATGCGCTGTGCCAGGGAGTGATTTGAAGTCCTCCTTGGGTAGAAATGATGAGGGTCCGGTCCCTACATGCTCAGTCCTGTAATGAGATGAATCAACAACGGATCCACAGTGACACGCTTGTCAAGACACAAATACCCTCCATGGTAGGACAACATGAGGAGTTTAAAACAAGCATTAACCTCTTGATGTTGGCCGAAGTGGGGGGTATTCATGACATTCAAGATCGTGGATTGCACGAGCTCCTTTATCCAGGTCTGGGAGACTATGCGCGACTTCTTCCCAGTCCTGTTCATCAAATACCTATGCGGTGCGAGGATCGCATAGTTATTCCTGTCTTCGAGGTTGAATTCGTTGTTCTTCAACACAGAGATATGTCCTAACTGGGGTCCAACTACACGTATCCCCTTCAGGATGTTCGCAGTGATCATCGTTTACTCGAAATCCAGTGGGATGTTGTCGCGGTTCACCCTGCCATCCAAAGGTGGTATGTAGTCTGACAATACCGACGGGATCTGCTTCGCGTTAGCCATATTATCGCAGTGCTTGCTTCACTTCTCTGTCACGGTTCAGCTAGAACGAAGTCTAGTCTAAGGGGATGCTTTCAATCCCCCAGTCGAGGATGCCTATAATCCTACGGACATGACTCTCTTAGCCATGATATCTACGAGAATCTCCTCCACTCACTTTTCTAATGCGCTATGTTCACCCGACATTCACACTTGTAATAAAATAAATCGAGTAGGCAAGTGGACAAGCAAGGTAATCATCACAAATGGTGAGGTATAGAAAGAACAAAGCGGTATACAATCAATGCTCTTCTATCTTAGATAATCGCGGTTTTCAAAAAGTGGTCTCGATGCAACGTCCGACGGGTTAAATCATCAACGTCGTAACAGATTCCTCCAACGGACAATAATGTGTCCATCAATGCGCATTCATTCGTTATGGCGTGGTATAAATGGTCCAACGACGGTATTTCCATCAATAACTGTGTTTCTAGCCGTTCTGGAGCGTTATTCTAATGGTTGGGGTACCTCTAATGGTCATATAGCTTCGTTGTGGTGAATTATCATTCTGCGTGGTTCTGCTATTCCAACGAGGTTCAAGTTCTGTAGATCTCTCTCCTGCGAAGTCTTCTCTGGAGCTTGCTGTAGTTTTTCTAAGTTGTATTTCTTCTTACTAAGATTCCTTGCCTTCTTTCCTATGATATGAGTCTCTAGATTCCTCTTTCCATTCTTATTCTTTCTTATCATAGTGAATTCACGCTGATGACGTGCTCTCAAAGAGTTCAAAGGCAATACCTCTTTGCTTACTAGGTCTTGGGTGGACATACTTTCATCTTGCATGGATAGGTCCTTCAAACCTTCTTGTGCCCTTTCAACTTTGATAGCTAATTCTCTTTCCTTCTGTTGCTTTGACTTAACTTCTCATTCTTCTATCAGTCGACCTATTCTTTTAGCTATGAGATCCCTTAGATCTTGATTTTTCTTTTTTGTAGCTTACTCTTCTGTTTTCCTTCTGATCTGATCTTTCTCAATCCAAGTCTTTCCTAATAAAAGGGGGAAAAGGGTGTTGTTGTCAATAAACCTAATAACTTCAAATTCTTCTTCAGTCGCAGTTCCATGAGAAATCATAGGTATATTAGTAACTCTTCCACATAGGGTTATCATCTTTCCTTTAAACAAGCCTATCCTTCCTAATGAAGGTATCATAGAAGGCTTTCCCAAAATTTCCCAAGTGCTTTTTGGAATAATATTCATGTGTGTTTCTTCATCTAATACACAATTTGTGTCGAAGTCTTCTAATATTGTGACTATGCGCTATTTTTCTTTCAGGATCTATGGTAAACTGATGTCTCTACAATCATCCATTACTTATTTTAACTATATTAACATAGTCTCTGATTATTTTTCTTTACGATTCTTTAAGATATCCTTAGTCTCTTGACCTTCTTTATAGTTTTTTTGTCTCATGTTCATCTTTTCAACTTTAACAATCATCCTTGGATAATCATCAACCTCATAACTAATGGCTTTACAACAAAGAAAAATAGGACCTATACCAGGACATTCCTTAGCAAGATGTCCCGACCTTCTGCAATTATAACACAATGTCAATCATCTCTTTCTTTTAAATGATCCCCAACCTCTCCTATACTTCGTACTGGGATCACAGTGCTGGACCTGCAATCTGCAAAAAATCTTTCTAGTTTCTTGCATCCACTTATTAGTTTAAAAATTCTTTCTATGCATAGGAATAACATATCTTTCTCTATTTCTATCAAATTTATTCAGATCAATACTTTCTTCTAACTATGCCCTAGCTTTCAGACTAGGACAAGATCTATCAAACAAACCTAGATTCATACTTTCGAAGACAAAATTTCCACTTATCTTACCTTTTATCAAAGCAAAAAGATTTAAGATCTTACCTCTTTTCTTCAGATCCAATTCCTTTCTTAGCATAGAGATTCACAAGTCAAGTAGAATACTGCACACTACAACAACAGATCTATGCACAAATCTTTCTCTTTTCTTTAGTTACCAGCAATCAGAGTTTCAGGTCCTGACAATAGAACCATTTGTTGGCACAAGGCCAAACCCAGGGTTCAACGTTTCAACAACGCACCAAAAAAAACCTAACTACCGGCCCTTTCGGCAACACCTGTGAAGCATATGAAGTCTCACCCGAGGTAGAGGCAGGGAGGGTTGCAAGACTTAGGTGTCTACAACTAAGATGGTACATAGATCTGTGATTACAACACTTAACAGAGCACTTAGCCGATAACATGCATTAGTTCTTGAACCTTATTCACATCACAGGTTAAACCCTTATTACAGATCAACGCAGTAACAATACAGATCAAGTACTTTCCACCACTTAGCACATAGCATTAGCTTAGATCTAGCATTCATTCACATCATTAAGCACTAAGCTACAACATCAGATGCATTCATTATACATAACATCAACAACACTAAGAAAATAATCATATAAACAACATCACACAAATCATATCAAGACATAGGTTATACGTGGTTCACCCCAGTGCAGGGCTACACCCACCAACTCTTCTTCTTATTATTAGTCTCCAATCTTCTTACAATTATCTTCTCTTATGCACAAAGCCATAGATCCAAGCCTCACACTGGACAGATGATCTATGCACAACGCACTAGATCCACCTTCCCCAAAATCAGGTCAAGGCACAGAGCCAAATCCTCAATAGCACAAAGCACTTACAACTTCTTGCACTAATCCAAAATCAACCTATTATCCACATAGCCACGGGTAGTCATGCACTAAGCCAATGGCCCTCTACATTTCTTAGCTACTACTTATTTATACAATTACAACAATGCCTAATCATGGGTAAACCCATGGGTCGACATCCCAAAACCCTAATACAAAAACACTAATGAACCCCTTGCTGGGTCCACAAAACAAGTGAGATCCCATGATCTCCGCTTCGCCTGGGAGGTCCATCTTTGACCAACCTATCGAAGTCCCAAAAGTGGTCAAACACGACCAATGTTTCCTCAAAACTTGGTCAAGGGCCAATAACAACCAATCGTACTAGCGAAAACTATACACACTGGCCTCTTCATTACTAGATCAACGTATTAAATAATTTCACACCCATCCATTTCCAAAAATCCATTACAAATTCCATCAGCATATAAATCCATATAGAAAATTTTTAACTAATTAACAAATGAAAATTTTAAACATCTGTACCATAACCAACATATGGACTTGTGGATGTTCTTCGGCTGCTGGTGATACTCCTTTATCCCTCTTGCTAATTAATGAGACCTCACTGGTACCTCCCAACCAATGCTAGGGGTACTCTTCTCCCCCCTTATCCCATCGAGCCGCAAAAGGGTCCATGCACACAACCATAGAAAAATATATCTCCCAGCTCACCTCACAAGGTCGAGCTACCACTCTCTTTTCGAGCTAGGTATCCCAATTCTCACATGAAAAATCAACCAAAGAAATTATGGTAGCATAACCTTACGCATACTAGTCATGATCCATTCCACTTCTCCTCCATTACTCTTATATAATGTTTCTTAGTGATTACTTGCCAATTGCATGTTTAATTGGTTTTATTAAAAATTAATTAGAAAATACTCTCCCTTGTACAATTGTCACCCGTTCCCTTGGTTGCACCAAAAATTCACTTATTTAATTTTATTAAATTTCAATTTCCCTCACATATCCTAAAAGCGCTCCTTAAATCCCTCCTAGTTGTCTTTTATTCCTTTATTTAAAATTTATGATTGACACCTTTCCAAATGTGTGTTGAGTTAAACATGGGATTCTTCTCTATGCTTACACATTCATTTTTATGTTTATTTCCTTTCTTATCTTAATTTCCAATTTAGTATTTATTGCACATAATCATATAATTAATCTTTAAATAAAATATTTCTCTTTTAATTCTTAACTTGATTTTTTTTCATTCCCCCTTTGTTAATTTATTATTTAGTTTTTTTTGTCTTCTTACCCTATTTAGACCTAGGCTTAGAAATTTTAAGGGGAGTTTATAATTAATAAAATTTATTCATTTAATAATTTATTTTAAGGCTGACCATGTCAAAACAAAATATTGTTTTCTAGGCACCTAGGTTCATTGACTCAGCTGTGTTAAAATCATGATGTGCCCTTCAAGACGCACTACATGCTCCAAGGGTGCCACTCGACTTTTTTCATATTTTATTGATGTGACATGCCCTTCAATATGCACTACGTGATCCAAGGGAGCCACACACCTTTGACTAATTTTGTTAGTTGTCCAACCCATGGAGTCAATACTCCATCAAGAGACCTTGTGAGAGATTAATGGCCTCTAAGGAATAAGGACCACTCCTTATTGCGTGCCCCTTAGAATCTTCGTGAGTGACTGTCTTAGTCTTCCCTCACGAGATCGTGCATCTATCGAACTAGGTAATCGTTAACCTACAATTCGAGCTATGATGGGAGTGCTAGTAGGCAGTGGTAGGGATGCTGCCACACCTCTCCCTCAATACCTGATTGTTTTGCATGGCCCCTTTACTCCTAATGTGAATCTGATTAGCAAGAAATTGTCAGCCTGCATCCATCAATGAAACACGTCAACGATCCATAACAATATCATAATATGTAGGCATGCTTACAGGAAGAGTGTGCTTGTCATTGTTGGAAAATAGAAAAGCAAAGATGAGACCCTTCAACCAGTCTCGTAAGAGAAGGGTCGGAGGCCAAAACCTTTGAATACTTAGAAAATCTTCTAAGTCGGAAGAGATCGTAAGCTCAGGAGGAGGAGAGAAAGTGGCCGTCGGATCGAGCACTGTGAATAATCTGGATCGTTGGATCAGAGTCCAGACGGGAGGAACGAGCGAACGGAGGAGGAGAATATATCTCAGGCATTATATTTTAGCACATGGACCAACCGTCGTTGGATCCAGAGGTAAGTGCACGGGCCTTAATTCCTTTAGAGTGTAGAGGAGAAGCGAACTCATGAAGTCCTGAAGTTTCGAGGTGTATCGGAACCGTCCATCATTGGGGGGGATAGGTGGAAGAAGATTCGAGAGTTTGAGGATTCACACTTCGAAATATTTGCAAAGAGAAGAGTGGAAACTCGCGAAGGAAATCCTAGCCGTTGGTGCTGGGAAGGACACGTGGCAAGAGATCAACACTTCATTGATTCAAAAATCATGAAATCTAGAGGAAGGAGTGAATGTGCGAGACAATAACTCATGAAGTCCGAGTTCACAAATTGATCTCGACCATTGGATTACAGAGAGATATGGTTCGTTGATCTAACGCAAGCACAAATTTGAGAATCGAAGAAAGGAGGTGCTCTAACCTTCAACATCGTGAGTCACAAAGTATCAAAGTTCGAAGAAGAGATATGGACCATCGATCGAGGAATGTCATGGGCCATTTATCTGGCATGACAAAGTTCGGAGTTTGGGAGCTTGGACTTCGAAGAATGAAGGAGAGATAACTCACGAGATCACAAAACACGAAGTCGCGTAGCGCCTTTTTGGTTAGCATGTGGTCATAACCCATGGACATGTGAAGAGGAACTTGCACCCGGTGCTAGTTCATGTAGGTGAAGTTCACACGGATCTTCTTCACGAGGAACTCTTGTAACTGTCAGAAGAGACCTCCTGTAACTATCATATGAACTGTAACTTTAACATAGAATAGGAAGGGTCACACTGGCAGAGAAGCCAAGAATCTTAGGATAATGACCACTAATGATGAAAAGACTGTGGATAACTTCTAGAGAAGGTGAAGAGTTGTGTGGATGATGTGGTAGAGGTCTTGGCATGATAAAAACACAGAACAAAGAAGAGAGGAAGTGATTTTTGGTAGTTGTTCATGCAGGTAGAAGGAGCCTGTGTGCAGGATATGAAGCAGATAGAAGAGGCGCGACACATAGCATGCAGAAGCATCATAGAGCATAAAACATAGAAATATGAAGAAGTGGATAAGTTCATAGAAGCTGAAGAAGGTAGAGGAGACTCTGAGCTACAATAGATCAGATTAGAGATAGATCAAGTAAGTAAGTTTTTCTAAGATTCAATCAGGGTGGTAGGGCAGTGCTAGGGAGGATTGTATTCCTATAAATTCTAGTTAGTGCTAGAAGATATTCTGGGAGTTGGTGCTTCCATCTGGTTGGTGCTAGAGAAACCTGGGAGTTGGTACTTCCATCTAGTTGGTGCTATAGAAATCTGGGAGTTGGTGCTCTCTGTAAGTTGTAACTTGCTAACAGAGGTTGTAGCCTCATATTTGAGTTGGTGCTCAAAGACTGTTATGTACATGAAAGTTGGATCTTGATTGACATCCTAAGAAGAAGAGGTTTTCTCCCTTTATGGGTTTCCTCAAGAAAATCAGTGTCTCTGTGTATTCTGTGTGATTTATCAAATATTGTATATCTTTGCATGTTAATTTATCAGCAACACATTAACTAATAATCTAGAAATATTTAGAAAAGAACTTGAAAAGTTTCAAGATTATATATATATATATATATAATTGATTCACCCCCCCCTCTTAGTTATTTTTCCAATAATTGGTATCAGAGCCAGTTCCTTTGATCAAAGGTAGATCCATAAGCTTGATCATGACTATTCATGAAGGAATTTCAACTAATAGAGTCCTTCTGTTTGATGGAACAAACTTTTCCTTATGGAAAATAAGGATGAGAACATATTTAATGTCCTTGGGTGTTGATGCTTGGGATTTCATTGAAACTGGATATGTGAAGCCTGTAGTCTTGGCCTCAAAAGATGATAAGATGGAGTTTAGATTTAATGCAAAAGAAATGAATGCATCCTCAATGGACTTGCATAAGCCAAGTTTTTCAAAGTCATGCACTATGATTCAGAAAAATTTATGTGGGACAAGCTGATAAGTAGTTATGAAGGTAATGAAAAGATGGAAGACACACAAATTTAGACTCACATAATGAAATTTGAGTAGTTAAATATGGATAGAAAGCATGCAATGAAACATCTGAAGAAATTTCTTAGTTGAAATTTAAGTTAGAAGAAGTTAAGAGGATTGAGGAAATCCTCACACAACAATTAAAGGAAGCCAAAAAAAAAGGTTAAAAATTGGAAGCTGAATTAGTGTCTGTCAGAAAAGATCTAGAGAAATTTTAGGCCTTATATCATCAGAATCTAACAAGTATTAAATCCTCAGAAGGATTAGCCACCATTCTGAATAAGAAAAGGAATCCAAAGTTGAAAAATGGTTTGGGTTATGAAGAGGGATCAAGTAGTGGTTAGCCAAGCAACACAAAATCCGTCAAGTTTGTCAAATCTACAACCATTGACAACAACAAACCTGAATAAACAAAGAAAGATAATTAGCCACCAAGGAGGAGTGAAGAAAAATGTACCAAAACTGAATCTGTAGAAAAAAGAAATAATACACCCTCTACTCAAGGAAATCATCAGCATGGAAGAAATAGACATGATCAAAGAAGACAACCATTTTCTAGGGACAAAGATTTTTACTATGGATATTGTTTTTATTGTTCTAACTTTGGCCACAAAGCTGTAAATTGTTTGTTAAGATTTATACATGAGAAATCAAGACACCCAAGGAATAAATATCTGCCACAACAAAGAATGAGACAACCAAGTAACAAACAAACACAGACTGCAAATCATGTGATGGTTGGGAAAAGGACGCATATTAAGCATAACAATCATTATGATCCTTTATTCAATGAAATAGAAAAATACATCTGCCATAATTATGGACATAAAGCTGCAGACTGTCACCTAAAGAACTATAAGCCAGTTTCAAATCACATAGTTGAAAACGTCAATGTTTGGAAGAAGAAAGAAGATAACAAGTGTGGATTAGTGTTGGCAGCTCAAAGACAAAATAACCCCTGGTATATTGACAACAGATGCTCCAATCATATGAGAGGTGAAAAAAGTAAGTTCCTATCACTCAAAGAAAGTAAATCAGGAAATGTGACCTTTGGAAATGATGCTCCAGGAAAGATCAAAGATAAAGGTATAGTAAGCGTAGGTAATCGAAGAGCCAAAGATCAAGATGTATTATTTGTTGATGGATTAAAGAATAATATTCTTAGTGTCATTCAGGTGTGTGACAGAGGATGTGAAGTCACTTTCACTGCCAAAGATTGTAAAATAAAAACAGTGAACACAGGAGAGATGATTGCAAAAGGGGTTAGAACTGAAAACAATGTATATGTTATGAAGGAAGATAAGGAGGAATTCCATTTAAGAAAATTTGATGAAAGTTGGTTATGGAACAGAAGGCTTGGACACCTGAATTTTGGTCATATTGTCAAGATGAATAATGAAGGTTCTGTGAAAAATCTTCCAAGAATATCTAAGCCTCATAACTCTGTATGCGAATCTTGTCAAATGGGGAAGTTGACTCGTGTTCAATTCAAATCGAAGAGTTTCACATCTTTAGAGAAACCACTTCAACTTATTCATATGGATCTGTGTGGACCATCGCGAAAGGAAGGAACTGGAGGAGAACGTTATTTTATGATGGTCATTGATGACTTCTCCAGACTTATGTGGGTTGCCTTTCTAAGAGAAAAATCTGATGCGTTTGAGAAGTTCAAAAAATTTAAGCCGTTAGATGAGAATCAGACATGAAGGAAGTTAAAGGTAATTCACTCATATAGGGGAGGAGAATTTCTGTGAAGATATTTCAAAGAATTCTGTGACAGACATGGAAATAAAAGAGAATATACTATTCTAGTTACTTCTCAACAAAATGAAGTTGTAGAACGCTAAAATAGACCAGTTCAACAGATGGAAAGGGATATGATGAGCGAAAGAGACATTTCAAAAACCTTCTGGGTGGAGGCTTTTCACATGGCTATTCATATTCTAAACAAATTGCATCTAAGGCTGAAAAATGATAAAACTCCATATGAGCTGTGGTTTGGCCGACCTGCATCAATCAAGCACTTCAAACTATTTGGAAGTAAATGTTACATCAAAAATAATGTTGATCGTCTGGGAAAATTTGATGGTAGAGATGATGAAGGTATATTCTTAGGATATGCAACAAACAGTAAAGGATACAGATGCTTTCAAAAAATAATGCATAAATTAGTATACTGTATTGATGTTCGAATTGATGAAGAAGCTCTTGTAAAAGATCAATAGAGAATAAGCACCTAGTTAGATGAATAAGATGATGAGGATAATGAAAATGAAGAACAACAAATCTCAGAGTCAAAAGAAGATGATGAATTAGGTGGAGAAGAGACACCTAGACAAGAAGAGTCAAGACAACAATCAACATCAAATCCTTCCTCCATAATTACTCAAAATAATCATCCCGCAAGTTAGATAATTGGTGAGAAAGACAAAGGTGTACAAACTAGGAGAAGGATAATCAAAGTCATCGAGCAATCACATATAGCCTTCATATCCATGGTAGAACCCAATAACTTTAATGAAGCCAATAAGGATGTAAATTGGTTAAAATCAATGAATGAGGAACTAGATCAGATTGAAAAGAATGATACTTGGGAACTTGTTCCTAGGCCAATAAATAAAAATGTAATAGGATCCAAATGGGTCTACAAAAATAAGATGAATGAGCAAGGAAATATTGTAAGAAATACGGTTAGATTGGTCTGCAAAGGGTATGCTCAAATAGAAGGAATGGATTTTTATGAAACAATTGCGCCCGTAGCAAGATTATAAGCTATTAGAATGTTTTTTTCCTATTCTTGTCATAAGAAGTTTAAAGTCTACCAAATGGATGTCAAGTTAGATTTTCTAAATGGAGATCTAAAAGAAGAAGTTTATAGGGAACAACCAAAGGGTTTCCAACTGTCAGATAATCCTGACCTTGTCTGCAAGCTGAAGAAATCCTTATATGGGTTGAAACAACTCCTCATGCATCGTATTACAGATTGGATAAATATCTTCAAGACAAAGGGTTCAAGAGAGGAACAATTGAATGCAATCTATATATCAAAACAAAGGATAATGATTTTCTCATTGTGTTGGTCTATGCATATGACATCATATTCGGAAGTAATAATGCTTCATTGGTACAATGGTTTTCTTCTGCCACGTAGTCTGAATTTGAAATGTCTATGATAGGGGAACTTTTATTTTTTCTTGGTCTGCAAATTACTCAGAGGTCTGAAGGAATATTTCTTTCTCAGGAGAAATATCTAAGAGAAATGTTGAAAAGGTTTCAAATGAAATATTATACACCTATGAGCACACCTATGGTCACTGGATGCAAGTTAAGCAAGGATGATGACTCACATGATGTTGATCAGAGTTCATATAGTTCTATGATAGGCATCCTGTTGTACATCACAACATCTCGCCCAAACATAATGCATGCTGTTGGAATGGTAGGAAAGTATCGGTCTGCACCTAAACATAGTCATTTACTAGCTGTCAAAAGAATATTCAGATACTTTAAAGGAACAATGAACTATGGCCTATGGTATCCTAGGAATCATAATTTTCAATTATCAGTCTATTCATATGCTGATTGGGCTAACTGCATGGATGAAAGGAAAAACATGAGTGGAGGTGCATTCTTCTTAGGAGATTCTCTTGTAGCATGGTTGAGGAAGAAGCAAGGTTCCATTTCCTTATCAACTACATAAGCTGAATATATTGTAGATGCCACTTGCTGTACCCAAGTATTGTGGATGATTCAGACACTTTTAGAATTGGAGGTCTAATATACTGCACCGATTCCAATTCATTGTGATAATACTAGTGCAGTTAGTGTGTCAAAGAATCCTATATTTCACTCCAAGACCAAGCATATACCCATCAAGTATCACTTCTTGAGGGAAAAAGTAATCAACACTGTTGTTTCTTTGCATTATATTCCATACAAAGATCAGATTGTTGATATCTTCACTAAACCGCTTCCAAAATCTCAGTTTTAGTATCTAAGCCAGAAGTTGGGCATGACCATGTTATCAAGTTGAAATATTCTATCTGATCAGGGGGAGAGTGCTCATACTATATTTGATCAGGGGGAGAAAAAGGTGTGGTCTAGATGCTACAGCTGGAGGTCTAAGTAGAATAGAGTGTGGTCTGCATGTTACAGTTGGAGGTCTAAGAAGAATAGAGTGTGGTCTGGATGCTACATTTGGAGGTCTAAGCAGAATAGTGTAGCCTTTCAGGGTTTCCATCAATGCCAAAGGGGGATATTGTTGGCATATTTACAGAAAGAGTGTGCTTGTCATTGATGAAAAACAAAAAAGCGAAGATGAGACTCTTCAACTGGTCTCGCAAGAGAAGGGTTGGAGGCTGAAACCTTTGAATACTTAGAAAACCTTCTAAGTCAAAAGAGATCGTAAGCTCATGAGGAGGAGCAACAATGGCCATCAGATCGAGCACTGTGAAGAATCAAGATTGTTGGATCAGAGTCCAGACAGCAGGAACGAATGCGCAGAGGAGGAGAACATATCTCAGGCATTAGATCTAAGGACATGGACCAACTGTCGTTGGATCCAGAGGTAAGTGCACATGCCTTAATTCCTTTAGAGTGCACAGGAGAAGCAAACTCACAAAGTCCCAAAGTTTCGAGGTCTATCAGAATCGTCCATCATTGAGGGGGATAGGTGGAAGCAGATCCAAGAGTTCGAGGATCCAGACTTCGAAAGATTTGCAAGGAGAAGAGTGGAAAATCATGAAGGAAATCTGAGCCGTTGGTGATGGGAAGGACATGTGGTGAGAGATCATCACTTCGCTGATTCACAAATCATGAAATCAAGAGGAATGAGTGAATGCGCAAGACAAGAACTCGTGAAGTCTGATTTTGCGAATTGATCTCGACCGTTGGATCACAGAGAGATATGGGCCATTGATCTAACGCAAGCACAAATTTGGGAATCGAAGAAAGGAGGTTCTATAACCTCCGACATCGTGAGTCATGAAGTCTCGAAGTGTGAAGAAGAGATATGGACCATCAATCGAGGAATGTCATGGGTCGTTGATATGGCATGACGAATTTCAGAGTTCGGGATCACGGACTTCGAAGAATGGAGGAGAGCTAACTCGCGAGATCACAAAACGCGAAGTCACGTAGCACCTTTTTGGTTAGCATGTGGTCACAGTCTGTGGACATGTGAAGAGGAACTTGCACCTGGTGCTAGTTCACATAGGTGAATTTCACAAGGAGCTTCTTCGTGAGGAATTCCTGTAACTGTCAAAAGAGACCTCCTATAATTGTCAGATGAACAGTAACTGTAACAGAGAAGAAGGGTCACACTGGCAGAGAAGCAAAGAATATCAGGATAATGACCACTGATGACGAATAGACTATGGATAAATGCCAGAGAAGGTGAAGAGTTGTGTGGATGATGTTGTAGAGGTCTTGGAGTGATAAAAACGCAGAACAAAGAAGAGAGGAAGTGATTTTTGGTAGTTGTTCATGCGGGTAGAAGGAGGTTGTGTGCAATATCTGAAGTGGATAGCAGAGGCGTGACACATAACATGCAGAAGCAACATAGAGCATAAAATGAAGAAAGATGCAGAAGTGGATAAGTACATAGAATCTGAAGAAGGAAGAGGAGACTATGAGATGCAACAAATAAGATCAGAGACAGATCAAGTAAGTAATTTTTTCTAAGATTCAATCAGGGTGGTAGGGTGGTGCTAGGGAGGATTGTATTCCTCTAAATTCTAGTTGGTGCTAGAAGATATTATGGGAGTTGGTGCTTCCATCTGGTTGGTGCTAGAGAAAATTGTGAGTTGTTACTTCCATCTAGTTGGTGCTAGAGAAATTTGAGAGTTGGTGCTCTCTTCAAGTTGTATCTTGCTAACAGAGGTTGTAGCCGCATATTTGAGTTGGTGCTCAAAGACTGTGATGCATGAAAGTTGGAGCTTGATTAACATCCTAAGAAGAAGAGGTTTTCTCCCTTTATGGGTTTCCTCAAGAAAATCAGTGTCTCTGTGTATTCTGTGTGATTGATCAAATATTGTATATATATGCATGTTAATTTATCAACAACACATTAAATAATAATCTAGAAAGATTCAGAAAAGAACTTGA
>SNQJ01S0044050.1:49329-64050 GCA_010110895.2 Picea sitchensis
GGTGTGTCCAACAGAGAGTGTATGCCAAATAGAGACACAATACATATTCCAGATAATTTCTCAAGGAGATAAATATACAACTTATACAAAGAATATGTTGAAGGAAATGACAATTTTATTACATATGTAAATTTAACAAGAATATGGAAGAAACAATTCAACAATGTTTGTATTCCTAAGAAGTCAAGGATGTGGATTTGTAGTATATGTGCTACTCTTAAATCAAGAAGAGATAAATTTGAAGGGGTAGAAATATGTATACATTTACAATTTTTTTTTTTTTTTTTTAAATTGGATAGTTATCAACCATGAAAACATATTATCAATATTTTTATTTTATGTCATGTACAAATTCTATAGTCAAAGCACTTCAAGAACATCATAATCAATAATAAAGTGAAAGGTAAAACTTGTACAAACATAGAAATAAGTGTTATGATGCTGCAAAAAAATATAGGTATGATAATTGCTGGAATGGATTAGAAAAAAACACTTCTACCACATTCTATCTGTACACAAAAAAAATTACAAAAGAGAATTTCATTCAATTTCACTTGGTTTGTTGTATGATTTTTAATGGAAAAATGTTTTGAAAGGTTTACATTACAACTCCAAATATGACCATCACCATAATTTAACATGTTCTCACTCACTGGTCTGCCAATATTCCTCAAGTTCTATATCTACAGTTAGACAACAGTAGTTGTGAAAACAAAAAAACAAATTGTGTTTGGATATCTAAGCATGCTTGTTCAACTAAAAATATTTCGAAAGGTAAAAGTTGGTTTTATTTTTGTTGGACACACTCATGATCATATTGATCAAATTTTCAATCATTTTTCAGTAACATTGAAGAGGAAAAATGTTGGAAGTCTCCCATCATTAATTGAATGTATTAAGAAATCATACATTCCAGAGCCCATTTTTCACATATTAGAAGAAACCATTGACATGTGAAGATTTATCCAGGGATCGCATGGTGAAGAAACATGTATTGAGAAGCTTAATGACATTAGCTTCCAACATAAATTTTGTTTAAAAAAAGTTGTTGGGAAAACACTTATATGGGGAAAGAAGTATTCAATTACTACAAAATGGGGGCCTTCACCGTGTTTAACATTTTTAAATTTCATTCCAAATTGTCCAATACTTGCATCAAAGTTATTTTCATTACAATCAGTTGTTGAAATCCATAATCCACAGAGGTTTAATAGAGATGTAGATCATTCTGAATGCTTGGAAGAAATAAAAAAATCTGTTAAAGATACATATGAATACTTTGATGTTGTTGTTTCTGTTTAGTGGGAGTATTTTTTCAATGGTCAAACTGACATAATTTCAAGCTCAAAAAATTGAAGATACATTATAGAAAACTCCATTTCATTGGCCATAAAATATGCCAAATGAATTTGAAGAAAGAAACACTACTGAACAAAAAAAATCTCAAGATGCTATTGAGTTTTCAAAAGTAGAGGAAAGATAAATGTATATTGGTTCTAGAAGGTCATGTGTACAACAAGAATCCATGGAAGACCTTTATATGGGTTCGGTATATATGCTATTAAGGAGGGTAGCATGATTTCAGTCTCATCGGCTATAGATCCACATGGATACCCATTATGTATTGCAAATGTTATAAAGATTGACAAAGAAAATGAGGATGTTATAGAAATTGAAGCTCATTTGTATGCAATAGGTACATGCACATTCAATGGTGTGTAGAAGCCCAGATGGTGGTTGAGAAACATGTTAGTAGAAAGAGAAAAATAAAGGGTCAAAATAAAAATCACCATCGCATTGACGTCTTAAAATTAGAGGACGCTGACATACTTGTTTATTACATCAATTTGAAAAAGAGAGGAACTCTTCTCTCTAGGAGAACAAAGATTATCAAGAGGTTGTTTCCATAAGAAATAACCACAAGATGGGAGTCTGTTGAACCTAGTCATAGATCTAAAAGGATTTTGACATATGAATTGTTGGGTATGCATGTAGACTTAGATGGTAAATTCATCAATCATATAAAAGAGAATGGATCATATACATGTTCATCCAATGATTCATTTGAAGGAAATGTAGACTCTGATGGTATTTCATAATCCATGAGTCAATTTGAATAAGTGTATGAAATATTTTATATGCTTTTGATCCATATGATGTTTTTATGGTAACTAGAAATGAGCGTTTTGTAACAACCCCTCTGCTACTTCATATAAGTATTTGAGAACAATATGATTTTTTTTTGAAACATTAATAAACATCATTAGGTCAGGAGAAACATTACAGTAACATACATCAAGAATTCACATTCTAATTCTTTCATTCCATTTGCAAAACTAGATTTAGACACTGCTTAAAGCATGAAGGAATCTGTCACTTCATGTAAAATAAAATACAACTATCCACCCAACCTATCCTGTAAGGTTAGGACTCCCAAGACACATAATCAACACTCAAGTCTAGAATT
Organism: Picea sitchensis; assembly: GCA_010110895.2. Lineage (NCBI taxonomy): Eukaryota > Viridiplantae > Streptophyta > Pinopsida > Pinales > Pinaceae > Picea > Picea sitchensis. The sequence goes on from SNQJ01S0044050.1 coordinate 51,797, forward strand.
CGTCTAATTGACCTTGACCATTTAAGGTCTCAATATTGGCGACAATTCTGAGGAACAAGGAAGTGTCTAATTCCCATATTTTAAATTCATTCTAAAATTAAATATAAATTATAACATTCTTAACTACCTTTCTTCAACACATAATTCTAGAACATATCACCACTTCATAACACCAAAAGCGTGCTATTACAATAATTCATCATCTTATTCAAATTGAAGAATAAGAAGAATTTTAATTAATCTGGACAAAACCTACAGTAAAAACCAGAGATCATTCAATACGCAAATCTTTCGTTATGAAAGTATCAACACTGTAAGTTACCTGGTAAAAGTGAGACAATTCTATAGGTTCATTCAAGTAGATAAATATTTGATCCATCTAAAAATTAAAACTCTAACAGTGCGTAGACAGGCCCCAAATCCCAAGGTTTTAGAAACAACTTCCAAATTTAGTGAGGTCAATCTTCAATCACTACCAAAGATCGATAAATCTTGTTACATGTACCATGCCCAAGCTTAGAAGAGATAGAGCTTTTAAGTTGCGCAAGAGAACAAATTTCAGGAATAAATTGGACAGGTGGAAACCTTCAAGAATTAAGCTACTGAACCGAACACTCGAATTTCGGATGTATGTCTGATTGTCAGTTCACAAAGAAAACCTGAGAAAAGGAGGCACAAATCGTGGTCGTATGAAAGAAAATTCGGGAACTATACATGCTGTCTGATTGAATAAAGTGGAAGGATAGGTTAAGAAAGTCCAAAGGCCCAAGATCCTGAATAACTGAAATCCCGACAACCGTTGGATATTTTTTAAGATTTTGGGTTTAAGAATGTTCATTAGATAATGTTAAGTTAATCGAGACTTAATTGACGAATATCACTTCGAAAGATTTTGGAAATGGGAGCGTATAGCTCGAACACTGAAATAAATCTGGACCATTGATCTAAGAGATGATCACAACCATTGGATCAAGGATTCATGAGATCCCGAAACAACCAAAATCTCGATGACCGTTGGATCATGTTAGGCTACTCACGTCAAAGGAGGGTCGTTAGATGAAGTCAATATGCTTGAAGTTTAGTTGACGAATCTCACTTCGACAAATTTGAGAATTGGGAACGTATAACCCAAAGTCCCGAATGCCAAAATGAAATCCAGAACATGTAAGAATACCCAAAAGCGTGCTTCTTACTAGAACTAGGTTCTGGCTCCTGGTCACATGCAAATATTATTTTATGGAAAAGGGTTAAATCCTTCGAATATAAGTGAAGACTCCTAGAAACCCTAGATCGGTATCACCCAATATCGAAATTTTGTATTTACAAACAATTTATAGAGGTTCCTTTCTACCACAATCTTGAGATTAACCAAAGTTTCCCAGAGATAACAAATAATTATGATTAAACATAAATTCATTGGGGGTTCACCTTTCGACAAAAGAATATTGTTAATCTGAAACAGGAAATCACAACCTCGGATCTAGTATTCATTTCAAGAAAGAATTTATCACAAGAATTGGTTGGGAGATTTAAAAGGAATTTCAATAGAACTCATGAAAATCATGGAACGAACTCCTGGGTTTTCCAACGATTAATGCACTGTTTAAATCCAAATGCTCTCAACTAAACTCTAATCATTCTACTTCAATATAGATTAAAAACTATTTTTGAGAATATACCATTTACAACAAATTCATATTTCACAAATAAGAGCAAGACTTCCCAAATTTGAAAACAACAACATCCAGAATTACAACAAATTTTTAAATATAAAAACTGTAGTTAACATCCACTTGACATAAAAAATAAATAAATATAAACTTTGAACCAAAATCTGTTGACATACATTTTAGACACTGGCCTTCATACTTTCCAGTGATTCTACTGTGGCTCTATCCGTCTAACATACAACTACACTAATACTATGAATAAAATTCAAAATATAAAAGTACCAGAACCAATAAACGTTGTGGAATGAAGATTTCTTCAAGGTATTGCACTCCTTCCTTTCCTTCGCTTGCTAATCATAGAGACTTCACCGATACCACCCATCCAATGCTAGGGGTACTCTTCTTCCCCCTTAGCCCCCTAAGCTGCAAAGGGGCCAAGAAAACACCAACCAGGAATAATATAGCTCCAAGCTTGCCTCGCAAGGTAGAGCCATCACTCTAGATCAATCTTGATATCCCAACTCTCACAAGTAAAACCAATCAAAATTATTTCAACAACATAACGTTACCAATAACCTGTGTCCCCCATTTCCCATCTAGACCATTTGGTTTATAGGAATTTCCTCACTGACACGTGCCCACATGCAAAATTAATTAACTTTTAATTAAATAAATTAGGATTATTCACCCTCTACCCGAGTTGCACAAGTAATTGCATATTTTATTTTAATTGAAAGTCCATTTTCCTCATATCTCCCAAATGCATTCCTTAAATTTCTCCTAGTTGTCTCTTTACTCCCCACATTCTCATTTATTGACCGACTCCTTAATAAATATTAGTTAGAGTTAAAATATGAGTCTTCTTCTAGTTAGACTAGTGGTAGTCAGACTCTAGATACCATTCTATGTGTACCCTATTCTCTCATACTTTATTTCTTTCTTATTTTAAAATTCCCTTTTAGCATTTTCTTGCACACATGTGCATTATACCAAATCTTTAGATTTATCTCAATTTTTCTTTAGATTGATTTATCTATAACCTTTTATTTTGTTTAACATTTTATTTTAGTCCCCTAACTAAACTTAGACTTAGGCTTTGTCTTAGAATAAGATTAGAATTTTATGGGGATTTAAAATTAATAAAATTACTCATTAATTAATTATTTTAAATCCGACAATGTCAAATCAATTCATTATTTTCTAGGCCACCTAGATTCATTGACTCAATATTTTAAATTACGTGATGTTCCCTTCAAGATGCACTCCCGTTCTCCAAGGGTTCCACTTGCCTTTTGACTAGCTTTGGTAGTTGTCCAACCCTTGGAGTCAATACTCCATTCAGGCGACCGTGTGAGAGACTAAGGGCTTGTAAGGAATAAGGACTCTGCCTTATTGCACACCCCTTAGAATCTTCATGAGCGACTGTCTCAGTCTTCCCTCATGACATCGGGGAACTCTCGAACTAGGTAATCATTAACCTACAATTTGATCCATGGAGGGAATGCTAGAAGGTTGTGACAGGGACGCTACCACACCTCTCTCTCAATATATGGTTTTTGTGCATGGCCCCTTTACTCCTTATCTGAGTTAGATTAGCAAGCATTCATCAGCCTGCATCCATCGAAGAAACACTGCCAATGATCCATATACAAAATCATACTATAATCAATCATATGTCACATATGCATAAATGAAATACTCAAACCATTACAATCCACTCCTTGACTCAATCTAGAGTCTAAGGAGGTCCATTGATGCCATCAACATCTATAATCTATCATGTTTCCTACACACTCAAGTAAACTCATCAATAAAATCTGTCAATACATATATCAAGTAACAATAAATCACAGCCCATCAACATCATCATGAAAATTTATAGTTGAAACAAATAACATTGTACTATAACCAGATCACTTTCACGCAAGTGTCCTCAAAGAATAAGTTGATAACATGTTCTCAATAGAGCAGGATCTTACATACACCCCCTCTTGTTTTAAAATTCATCCCGACGTTGTACAATATATAAAATGCAGTAAATAAAAGTATCTGACAAGATCTATATGTCTAATCTATCAAACAAGTAAGGAAAATGCTGGCGCATATCATATGTGTCCTCTCAGATAGCCGATTGTGGACTATGATTGTCCCACTAGACCTTGACCTGATCGACTATTCGACGTTGTAGCTATCGAATGCGATGGTCCAAAATGCAGATGGGCTCTACCATGAGAGCACCCTCATCCAAAACCTGCAAAGAACTAATTTCAATCACATGTGCAGGATCACTAACATAATGTCTCAAAACAGATACATGAAAAACATCGTACATACTCCTCAAAGAATCAAGCAAGGCTAGTCGATAATCCATGAGTCCCTTCTTTTCCACAACTTTGAAAGGTCCCACAAACCTAGGAGAGAGTTTATCACCCTTTAGAAACTTGATCGAACTCTTGTGCGGTTTCACTCGCAAGAAAACATGATCGCCAACTTCATAACTCCAGTCAACACGATGCACATCAGCATAACTCTTTTTCCAATATTGCACTTCTTTAATCCTTTGTCTTATAGATTTCATTTATTCTTCCATTTATTAGGTCACTTGTGGCCCTACCAGGACCATATCCTCAAGTCGATCCCACTTTAATGGCATCCGACACGGTCGCCCATAAAGAAACTCAAACGATGTCATCTTAATGGTACTTTGGTAGTTGTTGTTGTATGCAAATTCTACCAGTGGAAATAACTCTTCCCAATGTTTCTGTTGGTCCATTACATACATACACAAAATATATTCCAAAACTTGGTTCATTCCTTCTGTCTATACGTTTGTCTCAGGGTGATAGGCTGTACTAAAGTTCAGTTGTGTTCCTAAAGCCTCTTGGAAATTGGTCCAAAATCGTTCTATAAAAATCAATCCTCGATCATATATGATCCTTTTTGGTACACCATGTAACCTTAAAATCTCGTTGAAAAAAACTCTAGCTATGTATGGCACCCGATACGTCGTACGCACATGTATACAGTGTACACTCTTCTTTAGAGTTTCAAATACCATGGAAATCGAGTCATGTCCCCTTTCCATCAGTGGCAATCCAAAAATAAAGTCCATCAAAATTACCTCCCATTTCGATTCCAGAATAACATGAGGCTGTAATAATCCTACCAAATGTATATGTTCAACTTTCACTTGCTGACATTCTAAACATTGTGCCATGTAACTGACTATGTATGCTTTCATTCCCTTTTAGAAGAGTAAAGGCTTAAGGTCTACCTTAATCTTCGTGACTCCTGGATGAGCCATGTACAATGTGCGATGTGCTTCACTTAAGATCAAACTTATTAATTCTTCGTTAGGCGGTACGTAAATCATGTTATTATACCTCATCAATCCGTCATTGTCCAATGTATAAAATTCAAAATTTGGTACCATCATATGTATTGTCCAATACTTTCCTTAACCTCTTTGTACTACTCATTGTCAATATGTATAGTTAGAATATTTTCTCGAAGATTAGTCTGAAGGGGTATTACCGAGAATATGCATGGTCTTAGACTCAACGTATCTGCCACTTTTTTCACCGTACCTTTTATGTAAGAAATATTTAATTCTTATTCACTAAGTAGTTCTGACCAACGCATCTATTGTGCGTTCAAGTCACTACATAAATATGTGCTGCAATCCACACTGATCTGTCTTTAATTTGAATTTTCTTCCAATCAGATAGTGTGTCCAAACTCTTAAGGCATATACAATTTCCAATAATTCCAAGTCATGCATTGCATAGTTCTCCTCATGCTTTCTCAATTTCCTTGAAATGTAAGCGATCACTCGACCGTCTTGCATCAATACTCCACCTAAACCTTCCTTGGATGCATCTGTGCATACCAATAATTCCTTGTCCATGTCAGGGAATTTTAGTATCAACGTTGTCGTCAACAACTCCTTGATCCTTTGAATTGCTTTCACGCATTTCTCGTTCCATAAAAAATTCTTGTTTTTCTTCTGCAATTTTGTGATTGGATTTGCTATCTTCAAAAAACCTTTGACGAATTGTCGGTAATATCCTACTAAACCCAAAAAGCTGCGTACTTCTCGTATGTTTGATGGTGTAGGCCATTCCATAATGGCTTCTACCTTCACTGGATCCACAATGATACCTTCACCAGATATGATATTCCCTAAGTAATGAATCCTTGATTGGTAAAGAGAACATTTCAACAGTTTCCTGTATAATTTGTTTTCTCATAAACACTGTAGTACCAATCTTAAATGTTCATCGTGCTCTTTATTCATCTGAGAATAAATCAATATGTCATGAATAAAACTTGAACAAAATTTTCCAAGTATTCATGGAACACTCTATTCATCAAGCTCATGAATACCCCCAAGGCATTTTTCAGTCCAAACGGTAGAACTATAAACTCATAGTGTCCAAACCTTGTCTTAAATGCGATTTTAGGAATATCTTCCTCTTTAATTCATAAATGGTGATATCCCAATCTCAAGACATTCTTTGAAAACACAATCTCTCCCTTCATCTGATCAAACAAATCATCTATTCTTGTCAACAGATACTGGTTCTTGATCGTTTCTTTGTTTAATTGATGGTAGTCAATTCAAAGCCTCCATGATCCATCCTTCTTTCTCACAAAAACAACTAGTGCACCCCAAGGCAAAACACTTGGACGTATAATTCCCAAGTCCAACAATTCTTTCAATTTCATTTTCAACTCCTGTAACTCAGGCATTTACATCCAATATGGCATTCTTGCTATCGGTTCGGCTCCAGGTTTCAAGTCGATTGTAAACTTCAACTCTCTTTCGGGCCGCAAACCTGGTAACTCTTCTGGAAATACGTCTGCAAAATCTCATACTCTGGAAGTTTTTCTAATCCTTCTGCCTCACCCTTTTCGTTAAGTGCTAAGATTGCATATAATTTACATCCCTTGCACATACTCTTATGTAGCCATATAGAAGAAATGAATCTCAAGGATACACCTTGGTTCCTTCCTACAATCACTCTACTTCATCCCAAGTCATTTGTCAAACTTAACCATTTCAACTTAGAGTTAAGTATCACATCATGCGATTCCAGCCAGTCCATATCGATCACTATGTCATAATATCCTAATATCGTGACATATAGGTAGGCCTTCATTACAAATTCTCCCAATTTAATGCTACAATTTGTAACCTTTCCTCCAAACTTCTGTTTGGCTCCCGATGCCATTTCTACATATCTAAACTTGTCTCGATTGAATTCCTTTACCTTAATTATCTTTAGCGCTTCACTAGAAATAAAGTTCTTTGTAGCACCTGGATCTATCAAAATACTAAAAGTTTGGTCAGTGATTGTACCTGACATCTCGAGCACAATAGACTAGTTCTCGTCCTAGCGGTTATTCACCACTGCATGAATCATGTGGGCCTTGCCCAAATCTCCAATTTTAGTGTGTCCTGTTGATTCAGCTGCTTTGGCCTTCTCAATAGGATAATCACACTGGTAATGTGGCTTACCACATGTCCAAAATCCAGTCTTTGGTCCAGTACTACTGGTCCCTGAAGTAGAAGTTGATGGCCTACCAATATGAGATCCCGGTATGTTCTGTTGAACATGCCTAAACTGTTGCTACTGCAGGTGACATTATTGCTACTCCAGTTTTCCTCTGTAAGGAGTCCTTTTCCTAGGAGTGTGTCATCGTGGTGTCATGACCATAGGTCCTCTAGAAATATCTCTATTCCCTAATGCCTATCTAGCTGGATACTAATGTTGTTGTGCTCCTAACTTCATCTGTCCAGTTGATCTTGGAGGAGTCCTACCCTAACTCCATTGTTCAACTCTTCCTCAGCTACGAGGGCCTTCTAGACTGCATCGTGCAACTTTTGAGGCATTAGGATCCTAACCTTCGCACGAATGTTGAAGTTAAGGCTGAACAGAAACTTGTTGATCTTTATCTTCTCCATGTTCATATGTGGAACATACCTAAGAAACTCCATGAATCTGGCCTCATACTCTGGCACTGTACGACCACCATGTCGTAAGGAATTGAACTCATTGAGATGAATATCAATGAATTCCTATGACAAATACCTCTCCCGGAACCATTCCTTGAATAGTTCCGATGACACGTCTTCGAAGGCCATGTTTAGATGAGGTAGGAGCGTCTTATACCATAGAAGAGCACTCCCCTTTAGCTAAAATACCACCATGCAGACTTTCATGTTGGAGGTATAGTCACGAAGTGTGAAGCACATTGCCATGTTCTCCAACCATGCCTCGATGACTGAGTCATCCTTGGCACCCATGAACTCGATAAAATTCACCTTCTCCAGTTCTAGGTGTACCCTAATGCTAACTACTAGAGGGTGCTGTGAAACCTTATTGGGTCCAAACGTCCTGCCCCCATCTTGATCAAGACATGTGTTCACATCCTCTAACATCCTCTAACATCCTTTGAAAGGATCTCATCATCCCTACCATAATTCCCACATTGACCTGAACCTCCTCAGTAGTCTTCCCATCCTTCTAAGGATTAGATTCCTATGGCGTGGATACACTCAGAGGAGGCATACCTTGTCTCCTCACACCACAACGTCTACTCATCCAATCTCCTCTAACCATGATTTTCACATGGGCAATTTAAAAATTTAATAGTGATGTGATTTTAATAATTTGTCTAACATAGTGGAAGGCGTAATGGTCCAATGTTGCAAGGTTGAACCCACTCTTATACAATATGTAACATCCCCTCTGTTACGTTATATAAGTATTTCAGAATAGTATGATTTTTGTTTTTGAAACATTAATAAACATCATTAGGTCAGGAGAAACATTACAGTAACATACATCAGGATTTCACATTATAATTCTTTCATTCCATTTGCAAAACTAGATTTAGATACTTCTTAAATCATGAAGGATTCTGTCACTTCACGTAAAATAAAATACAACTACCCACCCAACCTATCTTGCAAGGTTAGGACTTCCAAAAAAAAAAATCAATGCTCAAGTCTAGGATTCGTCTGATTGATCTTGACCATTTAAGGTGTCAAGAATGATGACTATTCTGAGGAACAAGGAAGTGTCTAATTCCCAAATTTTAAATTCATTCTAAAATTCAATATAAATTCCAACATTTTAACTACCTTTCTTCAACACATAACTCTAGAACATATCACCAATTCATAACATCGAAAGCGTGCTATTACAATAATTCATCATCTTATTCAAATTAAAGAATAGGGAGAATTTTCATTAATCTGGACATAAGATATAGTAAAAACCAGATATCATTCAATAAACAAATATTTCATTATGATAGTCTCAACATTGTAAGTTACCTGGTAAAAGTGTGAGAGTTTTGCAGGTTTAGTCAAGTAGATAAATATATGATCCATCTAACAATTAAAACTCCAACAGTGTGTAGACAGGCCCCAAAAGCCCAAGGTTTCAGAAACGACTTCCAAATGCACTGAGGTCAATCTTCAATCACTGTCAAAGACTGATAAATCTTGTTATGGGTACCATGCCCAAGCTCAGAAGAGATAACACTTTTAAGTCATGCAAGAGAACAAATTTCAGGAATAAATTGGACAGGTGGAAACCTTTAAGAATCAAGCTACTAGACTGAACACCCGAATTTCGTATGTATGTCTGATCGTCAGTTCACAGAGAAAACATGAGTAAAGGAGGCACAAATCATGGTCGTCTGAAAGAAAATTCAGGAATTATATAGGCCGTCCGATTGAATAAAGTGGAAGGATAGGTTAAGCAAGTCCAAAGGCCCAAGATTTCAAATAGCAGAAATCCTGACGATCATTGGATCTTGTTTAAGATTTCGGGTTTAAGAATGTCTTTTAGATAAGGTTAAGTTAGAACAGTAAGATTTCTATTGGAGGATTCAAAGGAACCATAATATTGTTTATTGGAGGTCGACGTTTCAAGTCCATATCAGGACCCATCATCAGGACATCTAAGACTAGGTAAAGAAAAACCTAAAGAGTGGAGATATATAATAAACCTATGGGAGGTGGAAAATTCTACAGTCTTGAAGTCGGCTCTAAAAACCTAGAATTTTTTATTTAAAAGAAATAGGGTTTTTTTATTAATTTTAATATATCATTTATAAAGTTTTATTAATGTTAAATTTAGAATAAATTTCTTAGATTTTTATAAAAATTTTTAGGGTAAAATTAATTATTTTAAAGTAATGGTTCTTAATTGTGTTCAAGTAATGATTATTAATGATATCAAATGTGCTAATTGTATTTTATTATTGGTTTTATTTAATTGTTTTAAGGTAATATTTTAATGATGTAATGATTAGAAAATATTTTATTTTTATTTTTTAATTATTATTTTATTTTTATTTTCAATTTTTATTTATTTGTTACAGCAATATTAATTGTAGGATTTAAGGTTTTAAGGGAAAAAGAAAAGGTTATTAAAATTGAAAAGTTGTTTTTAGTTGAAATAGAGGAACCTAGGTTGTTAGGGTTAAGTTACTCGAGGCTTAATCGACAAATCTCACTTTGACATATTTTGGAAATGGGAGCATATAACCCAAAGTACCAAACATCAAAATAAATCTGGACTGTTCATCTAAGAGATGATCACAATCGTTGGATCAAGGATTCATCAGATCCCGAAACATTCAAAATCCTGAAAACCATTGGATCATGTTAGGTTGTTCGCGTTAAAGGAGGGTCGTTAGATGAATTCAAGATGCTCAAATTTTAGTCAGCAAATCTCACTTCGACAGATTTGAGAATTGGGAATGTATAAGCCAAAGTACCGAATGCCGAAATGAAATCCAGAACATGTAAAAATACTAGAAGGCCGATGACCTGGAGTCACAAAGTAAGACACGTGGAAAAACCATGAGATCCAACATCAACCTAGTTTATGTCAGCAATATTTTGTCACCAAGGACACATGGCACAATTATATAGTGACAAGTGTCAAGGTAAAGTTAGCACTTTAGGTACATAAGTTATGAATCAAGGTGACACATGGAAACCACTCGACAAGTGCCACATCGACATTGACATCAGAAGCCACGTCATTCTGGGAGTATGTCACTCTGGGAGATTTGAATCCATGTAAACATGGTTCTCCGAAGAGTCAGATCGCTGAAATCGATTTCTAGTCGTAGATCAGAGCAAGGCATAGGGGCCATTGATACCTTAGTCATTCAGAGTTTGGATCTTTAACAAGGTTACGAGATATCTGTTTAAGGATTATAGAGGTCCCAAAGTTCCGAACTTCGAGAGTAAAGGAGGTCTGTATATATAGAGAACAAAAAGGACCGTATATCTTCAAGTCTTAATCATTCAGAGGTTTCGGCAGTTTGACACTCCAGAGGGAAAACATTGATGGTTAGAAAAAGGTGAAACTCCCGGAGTTTTGAAATCCAGAGTAGATGACAACCGTTGATTCTTAGGAGGAGTGTGAGTCGTTATATCTATGATCTATTCGGTGGTTCGATGGTCTGAGTGAAACAAACTCAGGTTGTGAAGTGGGAAAAACCTTGAAGTTCTGGAGTTTCGTAGTGGATCTCTAGCATAGAAATCGTGAGAGGAGAAACTCTGCCATCCATTAGATTAGGCAGATAAAATTCAATGAAATGAGTGAAGTAGGAATGAATAACTTACAACTACCGGTCGACTCTTCTTATGATCGATTTCGGTCGGTTAACACTTTGGGAGAAGGGAGTGTTGGGTTTAAGAATCTCCAGAGCACCAGAGTTCTGGAGCCTTGAAAGCATACTTCTTACTGACAGTAGTTTCTGGCTCCTGGTCACATGCAAACCTTGTTTTATGGAAAAGGGTTAAATCCATGGAATATAAGTAAGTGGAGATTCCCAAAAACCCTAGACTAGTATCACCAGATCCAAAATTTTTGGATTTACAAGCAATTTACAGAGGTTCCTTGCTACCACAGTATTCAGATTAACCAAAGTTCCACAGAGATAACAATAATTATGATTAAACATAAATTTGTCGAGGTTTCACCTTTCAACAGAAGAATATCGTTAATCTGAAACAAGAAATCAAAACTTCGGATCTAGTATTTATTTAAATTGAGAATTTATCACAAGAATTGGTTGGGATATTTAAAAGGAATTTCAACCGAACTCATGAAAATCATGGAACAAACTCGTGGGTTTTCCAACGATTAATGCTGATCTAAAATTGAAGAAGACTTGAAAAACTTGAATAATTATTGCAAGTGAAATGTTATGTGTTTAAAGCAACAGGATCAATTTGCAACACATAAATTAAGGATTACTTATGTAAAATACACATAGACAGCAGCATAAGTATTGAACATAAACACATGTGCACAACAATTGATAAAGGAGTTCACCCCTCTTATGGGCTACATCTCCTGGTCCATCTTCCAATGGATCATTATTATTAATTGCTCAAAAAATTCTCAAAAACATGTCTTACAATGCTCAAACTGACAAACCGACTGCTCCAATGGCTTCCCAGCGTCCCAAAACCCCTGTCTGGGCTCTTTCAGCACCTGAAACGGTCGAAAAATGAGAAAGATAGGCCTCCTGGAAGTCTCCTTC
>SNQJ01S0044050.1:64060-86616 GCA_010110895.2 Picea sitchensis
GGGCTCTTTCGACATCTGAAACGGTCAAAAAATGAGAAAGATAGGCCTCCTGGAAGTCTCCTTCTCCAAGCTTGCTGTCTCTGGTTCTACAATTCGCACTCCCCTTGAGTGAACCTGGCTCACACGCTCTTTTAAGCGTAAAACCCCAGCATCGGGCGCAACTGCGCCAACGGTGCAAACCGTAGGACGGTTAAGGTGCCTCCAGCCCCTAACCGCCTCAGCACTTGGGCATATGGCCATGTGACCTTGCGCTCGGCAAAATGGTGGTTAAACCGTTTGAAAACCGTGCAATTTTTGTTGGGACCCCGCGCCAACATTTAACACGTGGGTCGTGGTTTCAAACCGCACGCATACACATAATATATATATAAAATACATTGCAATGCAATGTATTGCAATACAATATAATATAAATGGAATGCGCATGCGCCAAAACATTCGGGCCAATACATATATGTTTGGGTCATATGTAATGTAATGCGTCAATGGGTCGGGGCTATGCCCCGGCCCGCCCCCCTTTCCGCTCGACATAACATTCAAACTTAAATATATGTTTTATGGCATAGTGAACAAGGAACAAATGGAGGTACTTTGGTTAGCAGAGAGTTATGAAGTCTTTAGTGTGGGGGGAGGTCCAGGGGTCGAACCCCGCGGACTCCCAATACAATTTTACATAACCAAATAAACAAAAATGAAGGGGACATGTGGCGCCCATGGATTGGGCCACGTGTCCTCATATTACTCGCCATAAATCGGACACGTGTCACCATCCAATACACCAGCAACCAACCAATAAATAACTGCCATGTCATCACCATACGGCCTGTACAGTCCTTCCACGTCACCGTACGGACTGTACAGACAGGTACAGTCAACATCCAAAAATTTTGCTTGTTTGGCTTGGCGGACAGACCACGATATCTCCTTCATACAGACTCCATTTGAGAAAGTAAATATACTGCCGGAATTAGGAAGACGAGACAGACACAATGGCACTATTTTCATCGCATTCCGAGCACTTTGAAAATTGAGCAAAATTTGATCCCCTGATCAAATGCACCATTTAAATCTGAATCCTCTCAACTAAACTCTGATCATTCTACTTCAATATAGATTAAAAACCATTTTTGAGAATATACCATTTGCAACAAATTCAGATTTCACAAGGAATATCAAGCCTTCCCAAATTTAAAAACAACAACATCCGAAATTACAACAAATTTTTAAATATAAACATTGTAGTTAACATCCGCTTGACATCAACAATAAATAAATATAAAATCTGAACCAAAAGCTATTGAAATAAATTTTAGACATTGGCCTTCATACTTTCCAGCGATTCTATTGTGGCTCTATCAGTCTAACATACAGCTACACTAATACTATGAATACAATTCATAATATAAAAGTACTAGAACCAATGAACGCTGTGGAATGCAGATTTATTCAAGTTCTTGTGCTCCTTCCTTTCCTTCGCTTTCTAATCATAGAGACTTCACTGATACCTCTTAGCCAATGCTAGGGGTACTCTTCTTCCCCCTTATCCCCCTGAGTCACAAAGGGGCCAAGCACACACCAACCAAAAATAATCTAGCTCCAATCTTTCCTTGCAAGGTAGAGCCACCACTCTAGATCAATCTTGGTATCCCAACTCTCACAAGTAAAACAAGTCAAAATGATTTCAGTAGCATAACCTTACCAATAACTTGTGTCCCCCATTTCCCATCTAGACCATTTGGTTTATAGGAATTTCCTCACTGACACGTGCCCACATGCAAAATTAATTAACTTTTAATTAAATAAATTAGGATTATTCACCCTCTCCCCAAGTTGCATAAGTAATTACATATTTTATTTTACTTAAAAGTCCATTTTCCTCACATATCCCAAATGTGTTCCTTAAATCACTCCTAATTGTCTCTTTATTCCCCAAATTTTCATTTAATGATTGACTCCTTACTAAATCTTAGTTAGAGTTAAAATATGAGTCTTCTTCTAGTTACACTAGAGGTAGTCATACTCTAGATACTATTTTATGTGTACCCTATTCTCTCATACTTTATTTCTTTCTTATTTTAAAATTCCTTTTTAGTATTTTCTTTCACACATCTGCATTATACCAAATCTTTAGATTTATCTCACTTTTTCTTTAGATTGATTTATCTCTAACCTTTTATTTTGTTTAACATTTTATTTTAGTCCCCTAAGTAAACTTAGACTTAGGATTTGTCTTAGAATAGGCTTATACTTTTATGAGGATTTAAAATTAATAAAATTACTCATTAATTAATTAATTTAAATCCGACAATGTCAAATCAATTCATTGTTTTCTAGGCCACTTAGATTCATTGACTCAATTTTTTAAATTACGTGACATGCCCTTCAAGATGCACTCCCGTGCTCCAAGGGTGCCACTCGTATTTTGATTGGTTTTGGTAGTTGTCCAACCCTTGGAATCAACACTCCATTCTAGTGACCTTGTGAGAGACTAAGGGATTCTAAGGAATAAGGACTCTTCCTTATTGCACGCCCCTTAGAATCTTTGTGAGTGATTGTCTTAGTCTGACCTAATGACATCGTGGCCCTCTCGAGCTAGGTAATCGTTAACCTACAATTCGAGCCACGACGAGAGTGCTAGTAGGATGTGACAGGGATGCTGCCACACTTCTCCATCAATATTCCGTTTCTGTGCATGGCCCCTTTACTCCTTATGTGAGTCATATTAGCAATAATTTGTCAGCCTTCATCCATCGATGAAACATTGTTAATGATTCATATACAAAATCATAATATAATCAATCATATTTCACATATGCATAAATGAAATACTCAAACCATTACAATCCACTCCCTGACTCAATATGGAGTCCAAGGAGGTCCATTGATGCCATCGACATCTATAATCTATCATGTGTCCTGCACACTTAGGTAAACTCGTCAATGACATCTGTCAATACATATATCAAGTAACAATAAATCACAACCCATCAACATTATCATGAAAATCCATAGTCGAAACAAATAACACTGTACTATAATCAGATCACTTTCACACAAGTGTCCTCAAAGAATAAGTCGATAACATGTGCTCAATAGAGCAGAATGTTACACGTTTAACTTACATATGATATTACATGATTTTAGGAATGATTTCTATGTTTTATGAATTATATTTTTTGATTATGGAGAATATAATGAAGTTTCTTAGCTTATATGTTTTGAATCATAGATTATTTTAGAGGTTAAATTTCACAAATGGGTTAATTTCCATGCTTTTTCCCAAAAAACAATTCGCCAGCTTCCATTTAAAAAAAAAATAATTCGCCCAAATTACGTAGAATAAAATTATTTTATCTTAAAAATCACCAAAATTTTATAAAAACTATATAAAATACTTAGAAATTTGAATATTTTTACAAATCTACCGCCAAACATTTTATATTTTGCATATTAAGGACTAGTAAGATTAACCCAGGTTTCTAGATTTTAATATAAATTTACATCCCTAAAATTATCCATGTTTTGAATATGGACAATGTAACAATACTTTTAAGAAATAATTTATGTTTCATTCAATGTAATTTGTATTGACTTTTTTTATTAAAAGTAAAAAAATATCTCGAAGTGATGTTGAATTTTTAAACTATAAGGTGATATTTTCATGGCACTATGTATTATCTTGTGCTTGGAGTGATAAACTAAGATTTAAAATGTAAACATTTAAGGGTTGATTTTATGATTTTGTTTATGGTAGTTATGATTTCTTATACCACTTTAAAAAAATTTGTCATTTTAATACACCAATTTTAGCATGGGTGCTACTTGTAGCAGTACTTTTCAATTTGATTGTTGATTTTGACATTTTGGTTTTAATGGTACCAACTGTTAAGAACAAAATTTCAAATGATCTATAATTTTAATGTTTAGAAAAAAAATTCTTTAGGTAATATCACGTTTTGTTCTAGGTGTTGATTTTAAGTTTTTTTTGAGCAACTATATGAGTTTTGAAGGCCATTATTGAAAAATGTTGTAATTTTAACTCAGTTAGAAAAAATGGTGCTACTGGTAGCACCACTTTTTGATTTGGGGGTTGATTTTCATGTTTTTTATGCAAAAATATGGGTTTTAAGGGCTAACATTCTCGTTTTGAGGTCACAGTTATTATTAAGTCTGTAACTTTGTTCACATACCTCAATGTTAAGGTAACAATCTTATTAAGAGTCTTATCTTGATTATTTTTAAGTGAAAATCATGATTATGAAATATATAGTGATTATTTTATTTTGGTTATTTTTATTAGTCACTGATATTAAATTTTACATAGGTAAATAATCATTGGAACACATAATACACACTTCCAAAAGAAGGCATTTTACAAAATCGACCATCAATTTTTGGTTAACATCCCTCTAGTTTGCGTGAAGGAGTTAGTGAATAGCCTTCATATGCACCATATATGTTTCTAAGAAATCATTTTGTGTTAGTGTGCATCCAAAATAACTAACTACTATTTCTAAACCTATATCACAAACAATAAGATCTCCATTTCAAAGAACTGCACCAAATCAAATGTAGATGACCTCACCTTATGAACTTGCTACATATTAAAGAATAATTGAATCTATAGGATTTCCAAGGAAAGATCACTTGTTAGTTCCACCTTACTCTTCTACTAGATATCTCCCAATTCATCTTGCCATGCAAAATTCAAAACCTCATGCAAGTCTTATGGAATATTTTTTTACCTAATCTAATTTAATGGTTTATATTTTTTTTCCCCTTATTGGGAAAAAGTAATTCCATTGAAGACACCAATGTTGTTAGCCATCACCCATCCTACCATGCATTTGAAGAATTGTTGGAAACTACATTGCAATACTTGTGAACTATTGACAAGTACAACCAAGGATGTTTTCCTTAGACTTAATGGTGGTCTAGAGTAATCATTTATTTATTTATGGATCTCAACTCGATGTTTCTATTATTTTCATGCTCATGAGAGTAAGGAGAATATTTTCAAGATAAAATATTTTAGGTGTTGTGTTCAATTATGAGGATAAGAATGTGCCAATAGAAATGTTTCTATGCAAGAAGCACCCAATTTTTGTGTTTATTCAATCCTTAATGAAAATTTTGTTAGGAATAATCGAGAAATGGTTTATTTAGAAAAATAAGTTCTATAATTTAGTTGTGGATTGTCTAGGTTTAATGTGCAATGATTATCGTATTTCTTAGGAGTTGAATTTTTCAAATTCCTATATATATGTAATCTGTTTTCTGCATAATGAGATGAAGTGTGTATATGAGACAATTCATCTCATCTCTTTGTGTGATATTAATTATCGTGTTATTGTTTGTAAGATGTGTTTCTATTTTGGTACCAGAGTAAACAAAAAGTAGGTTGTTGAGGGTGTGATCTATCCAGTGAGGACCAATGAATGTTGTCTTCTTCCACCAATTGAGAGAGAGAATTTCTACAAAGGTTGTCCAGTAAGGGAAACATGAGCAAAGTGCTATGTAGGTTTTCCAGCGAGGAAAATGTCAGCCATAGAGAGAAACTTGAATGATTTGTGTGATCATTTTGTTTTCTATTGTTTGAAGTAAAAGAGTGCATGATATGCATTTTTTTTGTGTGTGCACATACTATTATTTACATGATAAGGAATCTACATGCATAATTCCACGTGTGGCCCTGTGCCTGGTGATTTACAAAGGAGAGAAACCTAAATATTTTTGTTCATTAGTATTTGAATCATGATGCATGGAGGCTAGAGTGGTGTGTAATTTCCATTGTTGTTGAATAAATTACTATTTTTATTTGTTTTAAGAGTCATCCACATTGAATTAATCACCATCATTTGAAAGGAGTCGTGGATTATTGAACATTGTGAACGCTGTGAACGAGAGGACGTTGCAGCTGCGGGCGGGTGGACATT
The DNA here is from genome assembly GCA_010110895.2 of Picea sitchensis. Taxonomy (NCBI): domain Eukaryota; kingdom Viridiplantae; phylum Streptophyta; class Pinopsida; order Pinales; family Pinaceae; genus Picea; species Picea sitchensis. The sequence goes on from SNQJ01S0044050.1 coordinate 69,997, forward strand.
GTTGTTGCGAGCAGGAAGACATTGGAGCTGTGGGCATTCAAGTAAGTTTGAAATTTTAGTTTTAGTTTTAGTTTATTTTTAATATTTTAGTATTAGTTTTAGTTTAGTTTTAATATTAGTTTTAGTTTTATTTTTATTTTTCGTTTTAACAATTTAGTTTTAATTTTTGCAAATTTAGAGTTTTGACAGGGCCGTATTCGACCCTATCCATGTACAAGGTCGAATATGGCTCTGTCCTTATACATGTACATGCTCAAATTCAGGTTTGTCCATGTAGATGGACATAGCCAATTTGTCCCTGTACATGGACATAACCATATTTGACCCTATCCATGTACAAGGAGAGGCTCGAATTCAATCCTATCCCTATACATGGACATGGCCATATTCAACCTTGTCCATTTACATACCCAGTCCTGAAAACTGATAGTTCAAATTACACTTCATTAAAACATGATATGTTCTATTTTTCATTGTTTATCATGTTTTCATTTAAATTGTTTTAGTTATTATGAGTATGGAAATTTGAACTATTATAAAATGAATAATTAAAAAGGAAAAAAATGAAATGAACAAGAGTTATGAAGAGTTATTAATCTTTATACGTGTTTTAATTTTTTAGTAAACTTAAACTTGATACGTGTTTTAATTTTTTAGAGTTAGGAAGAGTTAGGAAAAAAATGAAACGAACAAGAGTTATGTAGAGTTATTAAACTTGATACGTGTTTTGAGGAGTGTTTTAATATTTTAGTTTTAGTTTTCGTTTTAATAATTTAGTTTTAATTTTTGCAAATTTAGAGTTTTGATAGGGCCGTATTCGGCCCTGTCCATGTACAATGATGAATATGGCTCTGTCCTTGTACAAGGACATGCTTGAACTCAATCTTGTCCCTGTACATGGATAGAGCCATATTTCGCCCTGTCCATGTACAGGGAGAGACCCGAATTCGGGCCTATCCTTGTACATGGACAAGGCCATATTTGGCCCTGTCCATTTACAGACATAGTCCTACAAATTGATAGTTCAAATTACACTTCATTAAAACATGATATGTTCTATTTTCACTGTTTATCATGTTTTCATTTAAATTGATAGTTCAAATTACACTTCATATTTTAATTATTATGAGTATGGCAATTTCAACTATTTTAAAATGAACTATTATCAGTATACCTTATTTAAAATGAATATTTTCACCGTCCCTTTTCAATATATGTATTTTTTATAGTTTGAAATCTCATAACTTTTGCTTTTAAGCTTATATTGAGGAGTTTACATTTATATATGTATTTTTTATAGTTTGAAATCTCATAACTTTTTCTTTAAAGCTTATATTGAGGAGTTTGCATTTACAATTGCAACATTGTTTTCTACCTTTTTGTCATTAGCTTTGTTTTATACATTTTTGGGAAGCATAAGAAAAAGGATTGAGGAACTAGAATTGAATCTCAATTTTATTTATTAATCATTACATAGTCTCCAATACTTATGGGATTAGATACATGTATAAACACTAGTATCTAGTTATCCTTACAAGGGTGTAATAGTGTCGATTATGATGAAGATTATGGAAATAGCTATACACTATCATTACCATACCTTATATGTGCTATAATTTATACAAGTGATTACACTGATGTTTACATTACATCATTGTGTAAGATCCATATACACTGATTACACATGTTACAAGGGTTGTACAACTCAACTTATACTACAATGTAAGCAATAACAATGGGACTTGATCTGGTTATACAATGCTTATAACTTATATGACATACATGTTACAAGGAGTCATCATGTTTACTATGAGGTAATAAGATTCAAATTATCCTATATATATAGATTATACTTTTACTAAGCTTCATGCTTATTACAGATAATGCTATGTTTGATCAATACTTACCACACGTATTCACTCAAATTACTAGAATACTGGAACTAAGCTATGTAGCAGGGTAACCTTTGTAATCGGAATAAAACACATGGTATAAGTATTGATCAGTGTTGGAAAGTGATATCTCTAATCTGTAGTAATCACGATGGTTAAGTAAGAGTCATAACACACATTATTACAATAATAAATGAATACATGTAATTAACTCCATAACTCTTGTTCAACTTAATCTAACCTCCTTATTGGAACAAAACCTATAATCTTGATTAGGTTATATGCCTAAGCTTTACATAACTATGATTACTCCAACTCCATGGGAATCATACTACCTTAATGATCTTACTAGTATGACCTTAACTAGGTTACGTACTAATAGGGTATCAAATCTTATAGTAATCGTTATCTAAGTAATCATAGCTATCAATTATGGTAGTACTGCTACTAATAAAGAAGGGCATGTAGAATATATAGCATGTTAACATAGTGTGATATCAGTATAAGGTTACTAATATACCAATATGAACAAAAGGTATGAGCTTTACCATATAGATATGATATGACTATCAACTTAACTAGTGAACAAAACTGAGTATTCATAGTAAAAAACGACCCTTTATCTAACTAACAAAGAGCTCTATTATGGAGATACAGTTACCCCATGAGCACTAATGATACTTGTACCTTATGTAAGATTAGAAAATCTAATATGATAGCATGGGTTTCAACTTCCATTACTCGTACTTGTTATACTATGAGCTTTCAGATAGCTCCATAACTATGTACTTACTACTATGATATCAGTTAACCTAAGTAATCAATGTAGACTGATCTTGATTGTTACTCTTATCAGTCTTAACACCATTTATTTAACTCTTACTATCATACAAGAGCTATGATAAATGAGCACACTGTCTCTAAGAATTAAAGAGAAAACACACTTACTGTATAGATACAACATAGAACACTAGTAACAATGAGCTTACATAGAATAGAGATCCATATGATTTACATAATAAGTGGAATCATTACACTAAGTATAGTTAGTTATGAAGCTGTAATCAATACCATTAGTTACAATGTTTACCTAATAAAGCATGCTAGGATTCATCATCAATACTTACACTACTTAATGTAATCTACATTTCCTATTGAATATGTAGTTACTTATGATCCACTTTTACAATACTAGCTTATACATGGTGTTCAAAGTTGCATAGATAGTGATATACCTTTTTTTCAATAGATTGCATCATATTACTATGAGTAACCCATTACAAACATCAACTAGCTTATATGGGTTACTACTAGTTATGCAACAACTTGCTTAACCTCTATACATTAGCTATGGTGATTTATTACACTTTGTATTTACACTAATATGGGACTGATACTAGTTACAGATTGCATGGTATTCTCTCTGCCTTAGTTTTTCCATACAGTGTGAAGCTTTACTATATGAGCATATCATAGATATGGGAATATAAGTAAATGAATAGTGCAACTATGAGGCAAATCAAAGAGATCAACAAGGATAAGAGATATGAGCTCTGGTGTGACATGGGTGAATCTTGTTTCCATAACTATTACCATTGAATAGTATTAACTATGCATAATACTAATATTCCTTAAAGGGTTACTATGTTAACTCTAAACATAGGTCAATACTAGTCACATTAACCATACATAAAGGTTGTATATTCTTAGCATGTTCAGTCATAAGGGTATGTAATACTAATATCTTCTTTATTAGGGATAATTATAACTAAGAAGAATGTGAATCCTTCTATGATATCAATGGAGTTATAAGCCTGAATATGTGTAATAGTGAGAACATAGCATATCAATATGATTACATTATTGAACCAAGATTTACACTAAGCCTAAGCTCCTGTATTAGTGTAATCAAATCATTATACCAATAGAGCATAGAGATACAAAAAATGTAATCAATGTTACTTATTAGGTAAATAGTGATGATCCAACTATAGATGTGATAGACCAATGTCACTCTGCATCATACTTGAATATGGATCTTTCTTACCTTTAATCATAACAAAGGTGATAGTTAGCTTATCAGTCTAAATACCATTACTCTTTCATATTATCCTATTAGCTTGTAAACAATTACATTTCAACCATAATCAAGCTATTTATAGTAGAGTGGTTATGATATCCTAGTTAGTATGTCGTTCAATTCTATCCTTGTAATGATTGGTATGAGATTTCTTTCCCATTGTTCGATGTGTAATAAGGGTATAACTATATCTATAAAATAGGGAAAGATTATTGGGATTACATTATAGTTACATACATATTACTTTTATATTAGTGTCGATCAACTTTGACTGGAATCATAGTATTGAAAGTGAACACATGTGATGTATGTGAATAGCTTAGATAGAACCTCTGTTTTTGAGACAACATGTTTAATTGTATTGATACAACTAAGTAATATGCATAATATATGGATCCGTATTGATTATACCCATAGAGCTAGTATTATAGGTTTGAGCTTGAACTTACATATAAACCATATATAACAGTAAGTAACGCTTATTGTATACAATAACCAGGATGATATTGAAGTAATACCTAAGCTATATGTAATGAACACTTACTACTTATCACTATTCCACAATGTTGATTAGGGAAATAAGGGGAATATACACACTACTCGATAATGGTGATAGGTGAAAATACGGGTAATAGCTTATGACACAAGCATTGGAATCGCATACAAGTGTAATACATGTGTTGATACTTAGTGTCATTGCTTTTTAGTAATACTCTATTTAATGATAACATGTATCTGATTATGGTAAGTATGTCTATTGCTAATCAGTGTACCTAGATATCCCATGTAGTTAATACAAGATAAGATTAATATCACAACACATATTGTTTATGGTAAATAGGTAACATGATATCACCTTGTTGAACCTTAAGCTAAGTTGTTCCTGTATTACTGATATCATAGTAATGGAATGGTTCTATTCCCCTTGTATTACAGGTTAAGCTATTTCCTTTATCTCTTATTATATACTTCCCTTTGTAGTTAACAGTCATGTCATTTGCTTCTATTCCCTATGTTATAGCTCATACAACAACCTTTAACTATAATTGGAAAAATAGGGAAGAGGTTAGTAGTATCCTTATTCAATGGACTTACTTCCTTATAGGATCATTGTTCTAGTACCATGATGAGATTCATAGTATGGAATGTTATGGAATTAATGGGAAGAAATATCACTTGCTACTACACAATGAGAGATTCAAACCAGTGTAATCAATAGTTCATAATCAGATACATTAGACTCATATAAGTAAGTTGTACTCATAGCTAGTGTTGTACTAATCCATATCCAAGTAATGGAAATAAATGGAGCTCAACTTGTACAATGTGTGTAATAAGCTAATCACTATCATAAGTAGTACTAATACACTAGCTCTATGTGATGGATGGGTGATCATAATAGTAGTAGTGATCTCGTATTACTAATAGTTTAATGAACACTAGATTTGTGTTAATTACATTAAGAGTATTGCTTATTCTATGCTATTACATATGGTATAAGTAGTAACATGTAGATATCGAGATTAAAGTAGAGCTTACTTCATAGTTACCCATCATGTAATGGTTCCAACAACTGTAAGTATGCATACGGTGTTAGTTATGTGATCACCTTTATCCAAAGAAGAATGTGATGCTATTGTGTCAATACTAGCTATAACTAATAGTACTCATCATGTTCACAGTGGAATCAGTCTAATATATATATATATATATATATATATATATATATATATATATATAAATTCCTAGGTACATATACGCTATGAAAATGTTATTTGTAGGCTTTATATCTTGACCTTTCCTAGGAACTGTATCTGCTACTAATGTTGTTGTAGGCTTTATATCTTGACCTAGTGGAATTATAACTAGTTAGGATGCTACTTAGTCAACTTCTAGATCTTTACCTGGAGATCAAATTGACATGACCAATCAACCATTTCAAGATTGTTATTCACCTTGGCCTCAACATCTATAATAATAAGCATAGATAAGCCCATTGAAAGGTTGTACTAGACATGTTTACAAAATTCGTGATGGAGTGGCTTAATGATATAATTACACTTGACCATCTTCTACATGCCATAATGTCCTTGACAGGGCCCGACCCTGTCCATGTACAGACACATGCCCGAATTCGGGCATGTCCCTGTACATGGAAAATGCCATATTCGGCCTTGTCCATGTACAGGGACATGACCGAATCATTTAATAACCAACTATTTCACTATTTAATACTTGTCCACATGAATTTGGCACAAAAAGATTTTACTGCATTTAATATCAAGAGATAGAAATACGTTTAGTAGAAAAAATTTCTAACTCATGCCAACTGATATAACAACAACAAATACATTCATTGGAATTGATGATAGACCTGTTAAATCTGTTACAATGGAAGTAAAACTCAACAAACACAAACTGATCTATAATTTATTGCTGACTTGTAATACCCTTGTTGTAGGTGTCCAAGAATATGCAACAAGAAATGTGTTGGAATGGTCCCTTTTTAGACATCTTGTAAACACACTTGTGAGGCTTGTGTACAAACAATGATATCTAAACTGATACACAATTATGAGTTATTTCATTCATTAACAATCTCAAATAGTTTGAAGAAAATCTTTATATATCATTATATGGTTTTTATGGCACCCAAGACGAAGGTTATATGTGTGTTATTTTCAGTGTATAACATGCGAAAGATCCTCCTAGCAATTTCATAGTCTGAAATACTAATTGTTGTTAATCCAACCAACAAATTTGCCATGCGACAATGCATAACAATGTCCCTTCTCTTTTAGAATATGATGATTTAGGCGTTTTCCTTGGCATCCAAAGGTCCTTCCAGTCTACATGTTGAATCCAACCTCTCTGTATTTTAAATCTGGAGTTGAAATGGTGAATTTGTGGTTGAGAAAAGAAAGTTACTAGTTCCAAACCCGTGCAGTCTGTTGATAAGAGAGGGACGACCCTCACAAACCCATGAGATGCTGAGAAAAGAGAGGTGCAACCTACTGATAGGTGGTTATACGTCCTTCTTTAACCCCCATAACTTGTAAATTTGGGCCTATCCTTGTACAGGGACAGACCTAAACGTCCTATAAATTAATAATTTATGAACACAATAAGATGCAGAAACAATAGAGTAAAAACACAAACACAACAACATCTAGACCGTATACTATAGAGAAGTAGAGGTATCATATGTTTATCGGATGGGATGACATGGCCAAATTCGGCCTTGTCCATGTACATGGACAGGCTCGTATTCAGGCCTGTCCCTAGACATGGATATGGAAATTTTTGGCCCTGACCATGTAGATGGAGAGGCTCGAATTTGGGCCTGTCCCTGTACATGGAGAGGGATGAATATGGCCCTGTCCATGTATAGGGAGAGGCCCAAACCTCCTATAAATTAATAATTTATGAACACAATAGGATGCAGACACAATAGAGTAAAAACAAAGACACAACAACACCTAGACCATATCAGACATAGACAAGTAGAGGTATAATATGTTTATCGGGGATGATAGGGCCGAATTTGGACTTGTCCATATATAGGGACGAGCTTGAATTCAAGCTTGTCCCATTACTGAAGAACAACAGATGTATAAACTAAATAACATCCAAAGAAGAGCACGATCACATTATTGATCTTCCTTTGGTTTTTTGGTTTATTTTGTTTTTGGTTAAGTACCAAGTTGAGATAATGTGTGATTTTTTTCTATCCTGGGATGGTCCATGAGACCTAGGAGTAGTTAAGAAGAGCATGATCACATTATTGATCTTCCTTGTATGCTGGGATGATAAAATCTTATAAGTAAATATCATGAGAATCATGTGGACATTTTTCCATTAAAGGAGAACTTAATTGTTGACTTTGTCTTGAAATCACCCTTGCTTGACTTACACTCCCTTTAATTGTTGTGTGGGTTTTTGGTTTTGTGCTTTACCTAAAGAGAGTTAGCCTCCTTGACTTTGGAAGAATTTAATTGTCGACTTTGTGTTGAAACCACCCTTTCTTGAGTTATGCCCCCCTTAATTGTTGTGTGGGTTTTTTGTTTTGTTCTTTGTTTTTTCCTAAAGAAAGTTATCTTCCTTGAGTTTGGATTTCTTCTCTTGACTTATTTAATTATTTAATTATGTGGCTACGACCCCTCTTCTTGGTCTTTTCCATCTTGTTGGAGATCTCTTCTTGGTTATTGTTTGGGGATTCTGGTTCTACTTCCTGGTGTCACCCTCCTCATTTTTTTTTTGGTGTCGTCCTCTTTACCTCCTTGCTAATGCCACCTTGAGTATGTTGTCTTTCTCTTCTATTGTTGGTGCCACCTGTGTATGTTGCTAGTTAGTCTATTGATATTTTACCCTAAAAGTTATCCTTGGCAATTTGTTCCATGTGTCATGATGAGATCTGCCCTGAGGGTTTGCTCAATGATCCCTTGAAACTTTTTGTGAGCATATATATAAGAGGATAGTAACAACATGTATCATGTGATATTGTTTCTTTTTTTAGTCTTAAGTAAATGTTTTGTATGTGATTTTTTTTGTCAATGATTGTAAAAAATATAGTTTTTGTAGTTTTTTCAATATATGTCTGTGATGCTTTGAAGTTGTTATAAATGCTTAAACGCGTGTGTTATAAATTTAGTATTTCCATTTAATGTTTCTATAAATTATGAACTTTCATATTTATGAATTTCCAAAGGATAGATATTGAGGCAAGATGTCAAGACAGGAGTCTCCAAACATTCCTCACAAATGCTCTAGGCTATCCCAAGAAGGAAGAAGAAGAACCCCTTCTTCGCTTGAGACTCCAAGTGACCAATGACAATATCGTCAAAGGAGATTATTAGATGTAACATCCCTCTCTTGCACACACCTGGCTATGACTTATTCCTTGAGGACGCTTGCATGCAAGTGATCTAGTTCATTATATGATCGATTGTTTCACTTATGGATTATGATGATGTTGTGGATATCATGATATGTTATTTGATTGTATTTATATCGACAAGTGCTATTGACTGGTTTCTCTTGAGTGTCCATGAATATGAACTGATTCAGGATGCCAATGGCATCGATGGACCTCCTTGGACTTTGGATCGAGTCAGGGAGTGTATTGTTTATGGTTTGCATATTTCTGTTATTGCATATGTGACATATGACTGTATATTATGATTTTGTTTATAGATCATTGACTTGTTCGTTGATGGATTCAGATTGACGATAACTTTCTAATCAGACTAACATTTGGAGTAAAGTGGTCATGCACGAGAACCAGGGATACTAAGGGAGTGGTGTGGCAGTATCCCTGCCACAACCTATTATCACTCTTGCCGTGGCTCAAACTGTAGGTTAACGATTACCTAGTTTGAGAGGTCAACGATGCCGGGAGGGAATACTGTGACGGTCGCTCACGATGATTCTAATGGGCACGCAATAAGGAAGGGTCCTTATTCCTTAGAGGCCCTTAGTCTCCCACAAGGTCACTTGACTGAGTATTGACTCCAAAGGTTTGACGTCTACCAAAATCAGTCAAAAGGTGAGTGACACCCTTGGATAACATAGTGCATCTTGAAGGGCACATCGCACAAATAAAACAAGAATGCAAGTGAGTGGCACCCTTGGAGCACGTAGTGCATCTTGAAGGGCACATTGCGATTTTAACTCTGACAAGTTAATAAACCTAGTACCTAGAAAACTATGCCTCCTTAGGACCTAGTTGGCCTTAAAATGAATGATGGTATGAGTAAAGTTTAATAACTAAATTTTCCCTTAAAACTTTCGCGAGACTAGTGAATTTAAAACCTAGGTGTAAGTAGAACATGTGAACAAAAAAAAACTAAATGGTCATGCAACAAGAAGGGGGTAAAGAAAATTCAAATATTAATAATTAAAGTAAAATTTTAATGAAGGATTAAATTATTAAAAGGGTAAATTGTTTTTTATGTCTAAACTTGCTAATTCTGAACTTAGATAAAAAAGGGGAACTTAAAGAAAAGAGGAAATTTAAATAAAAAGGGGAATGTCTAACTTAATAGGGAATCTAGCCTTTGGAACTTTTTATTTGTGAACTCAACTAGGATTTAAGTAAGGCATCAGTCATTTAATAAATGTAAGGGAATAAAGGGACACCGAGGAGCGTTTTTAGGAACGCTTTTCGGTGGGTGAGAAAAATAGAAAAAAATGAATGAATGAATTAATTAATTTCTGGTGCAACTAAGGGATCGGGTGACATGTGTACGAGGGAGGTTTATCCTAATTAAATTTAATAAAAAGAATCTAATGAGGGTTTGGGAAACTAATCACTAAAACAACTCTATAAAAGGATGGCGGAGGAGGAGTGTGGGGGACAACTCGTAGCGTAAGGTTATGTTCTTGATATTTTTCTTGACTGATTTTTTTTGTGGGAGTTGGGATACCCAACTCGATTAGAGAGTGGTAGCTTGACCTTGCGAGGCGAGTTGGGGGCTAGATTTCTATGGTTGTGTGCGTGGCCCTTTTGCAGCTCACGGGGGCTTAGGAGGAAGAAGAGTACCCTTAGCGTTGGCTGGGATGTATCGGTGAGGTATCGACGATTAGCGAGCGGGGAGCTCGATAGAACGCAAGCGTGGGACAACGACTCCAGATTCTTCGCCTTCGATGACGGTATGAATGTGTAAAATTTTGCATGGGTAAATTTGTTAAAACTTTATGTATATGGATCTCGATATTGATGATTATTGTAATGAATTTCTAGAATAGTAGTTGGTAATTTCATTTGCAATTGATTTGATAATGAATTTCTGATAGACTCTGTGAACTACTATAATAGTTTTAATGTATGCAGTTTTTCTCTTTCTTTAGAATGTGGCTTAAAAACTTAGAATCAATCGTGTATGCCTTGTCTTCAAGGCTTGATAGCAATAACTATTAATTTACTTCTAGTGACGGTCTAAGGTGTAACTAGATCCCTTTGATTTTGGAAGTGTAAACTGGAATCTATTGTACAGCCTATTTGACAGTTTGCCAGTCCCCATTAGTAAGAGAAGTTTGTTTTCCTACCAGAACTGTAACCTCGTTATTGGACGACCTTTAAATTGTAAGGAAGCCAAGACCATTGTAAGGAAGGTAGCCGGAACAGTTGGACTTTGGGGATAATGCACAGTTTCAGGCGCACATGCATGTCCTAAGTAGGGCATTCAACTTTTTACAACCGTGTCCTACCAGTCTTAGAAGAGAGGATATAACAACCTGCTACACATCCTCCAATATTGTTGTGGGAGGTGTTCTATTGTANAACTGTAACCTCGTTATTGGACGACCTTTAAATTGTAAGGAAGCCAAGACCATTGTAAGGAAGGTAGCCGGAACAGTTGGACTTTGGGGATAATGCACAGTTTCAGGCGCACATGCATGTCCTAAGTAGGGCATTCAACTTTTCACAACCGTGTCCTACCAGTCTTAGAAGAGAGGATATAACAACCTGCTACACATCTTCCAATATTGTTGTGGGAGGTGTTCTATTGTAGGATCACCTTCATGTTTTTCTTGAATATATCTAACTGTGTTTACACCTGACGGATTTTTAAATGATGAGCAAAAGACTGTGTATGGAATTTGAGTTAAGTACTTATGCTTGTTCTCACATTTCAGACCTAGTTCGTATTGCAAGGGTATCTGCACACTCTCCGTAAACACCTTAACAAGAAAGCCAAATTTGTCGTTCCAGTTGGTTGTACCCGCCACTGTTCCACCGTCGTTGTATTTGTAGGGTGAGACTTGAAGGTTCCCCCAACCCATCGGATCATCCTACCAAGAGATCTACAACCACATCCGATTTGTTTTTGAAGGAACAGTTCTGAACGTTGTTCCAAATTTCCTTACCCAAACCTTGTTGTGCGGTCAACTCATAAGGCCATCGTGCTTTCCCTTCACATCCTTATCTTATTGCGGTGCTTTTAAAAAGTTTCATGTTCCAGGGAGGGCCTCTCGAGGACCCTTATCCCTTTGTAAGAACCAGCGGCTCGCGCTAAAAATCCTCGTAGTTGTTTGTTATTCTCTAAATAGGTTGGCAGATTACTCCCAATAAGATAATCTCCAGCATGTGCGTCGAGTTAGTTACTCCCACTACGCGTTTATGGGGTTGTAATCTCTAAAAGGGTAGAGGCATTTTAATTATCCTGGGACGAAAACTGTTAAATTTTTATTTATTAATTCTGGACATATATCCTGGAACCCGATATCTATGGAATTTAATTTTTGGACCAGTTGATGTATCGAGAGTCAACCCTGTGAGTGCCCAGCGCAGGCATGAGACTTTTTCCCATCAAAATCGCACCTACTCAGCATCCGTAAGGCGCGTGCGGGTTTAATTTCTGACCATGGTTTAATTTTTTACCCAGTTTAAAACCTTCGTGGATGCCCTGGATGTGAGAAACGAAGAAACCTCGATGTTTAGAACGTTAAATGACCTGACACCTCTTAAACATCTGTCACCACTGACATATTCGGGCTTGCTCTGGCACCCCTCCCCTCGCGATCTACTGTGTCGGCGATTATTTCTTCTGTGCAACGAACGTTGCCTGTCGATACTCCAAGTGCCCAACTATTATTTATCCCTGTTCGCTTTAGAATTGAGAGGCTTTTACTTATTACAATTACGTATAATCAGAGTTGTGTATATAACTAATTTATCTTATTGTCTTCCCAAGATGTTTGCGGTGTGATGTAATGAGGTGAACATTGAATCCTGTAGGGTACTAATTATTTGTTAATATATAGCATAGTGTACAATTGTATTATTTTTAAGTTGAAAGGCTTACACTTATTGACAATGGGCATAATTAATGATATTTTAACCTTATTTACCCTTAAACCCTAATTTGATGACTACTCAAGGCATATTTTTAGTTGTCCTCCAAAATCAATGAGTCAGATTTATTGTTCATAACTTCCTTGCATTTATGAATGCATCCGTTAACATGTTTACCTTTTTACATTTACCTAATCACATTAAAAATTTACTATAAAAATATATAATTGCCAAATGATTAAAGAAGATTAATATATGTGCATACCACATTTAAATGATTAAGAAACACTTCACACATGCACGCATTCGTTTCTGATGTTTAAAAGGCTCTTTGATGCCACGACCTGCACGCATTCATTTCTGATGTTTAAACTGTCCTCTGATGCCACGACTATTTGCTAGGCTATTTGCCAATTTAGAGAGAGCCGCCTTCTGTGAGCGTTTAACCTCCTACGCACGTTTTATTTTCCAATTTAAAGACAGTCGCAACCAATTTAGAGACAACCCCATTTTCCACGCATTCTGTGAGCGTTTAACCTCCTACGCACATTTTTCCCACTTAAATAATTACCAGCCGCATGTGCCACGCATTCTGTGAGCCCTTTCGCCTCCTATGCACGTTTTCCCACCTCCTAAGCTTAAATAATTACCAAGCTATAACCGCATTTGCCAATTTACAATTTTTTAAATTTACAGAAGTCGCATGCACACGAAAATAACTATTACTGTTTACACGAGGAAGGGTGCTGGAAATTTCTCGCCAAAGCAGTCCGTATGTAAGAATAAATCTATGTGAATACATACATCTGTGATTGCTTAACATTTGCGGGGGCAATTTTGACTGTTTTCTGTGTCGTGGATGCTTATTATGTAATGACCAATTACAGAAAGCACACACATCAATTTGCAGGTCTAAAGAGAACTGAAAAGAGATACAGACTAAAGTGGGTTAACCATCTCCGGCCTGATCTCAAATGCAGCAAGATCAGTCCTGAAGAGGAGCATCTGATTATCAAGGTCCACGACCTTTCGGGGAACAGGTATGTACTCATATGCAATATGAAAAAGATGAATATTATATGCAATATGCAGAAGATTATGTTTGATTTACGAATATGCAATAAAGATGAATATTATATGCAATATATGCAATAAAGATTATATGCAATAAACTATGTGTGCTTTACGAATTGATATATACATTTCATTACCGCACATGTAACCCTCGTCATTAAATTGCTGGACACGAAAACAGGCCGCAATATGTTTGGACATGATAGGGTGAAAGGTACATTAATCCCGTGTTTTAGGGTTGGGGTCGATATTCAGTATTTTAGGGTTAGGGTCAAAACCTTTCAGTGATATAATTTGAACATCAACAACAAAAACCTTTCGACGGATATTTTCCGAATTTCTAAAAATATCCGAATTATATTATATAATATATTACCATATAGCTGATATATCTGAATTGACTGATTTCAAAGGTTTCCAACAATCGGATATATATATAATTCAAAGATATATATAATCAGAATATTCATATATATATTTACACTGCAAACCAGTGTTAAATATTAACATGGATATGTTCCATGTGTTACTAGATAGAGCATTGAATGCAATGGATTTGGGATTTGAATGTTCTGAACTTCAGTGTTGTTGTTATATATGCATGCAGACGGAGAAGGTTACTGTACATAACCCTACACACAAAGAAATCACCCATGATTTTGAGTGAATACATTAATAGCCATGGAGTTGGTGGATGGAGATCTCTTTCCAAGAAAGTAGGTGAGCCACTTTCACTCTTATTGGAATGATAATTAATCTGTACAAAACAAGAATCTCTTAGGCATGTGAGGCGCAGTAGTATAAGAGGTCTGAATTGCTAGAAATATTATACAAGAATATGGGAAGCATATTTTAAGTTTTTCCCAAAAAGATTTCTTTTAATGAGAAGCTTCTAAAGTAATATATCGAGCTAGGGCTGAAGATATTTGTTTTGCAGGTTTTGCATATTTGTTTTGCAGGTCTGAACCCAAGTGGAAAAATTTGCAGATTGGGTTGGTTGAACTATCTTCTTCCAGATATTAAGTGCAGAAATATATCCCTAGAGGAAGATCTCCTCATCAGATTACATATTCTTCTTGGAAATCGGTATGTGATTCAACAATCATTTACAATTTGAGTACGTAATGTTCATTAGATGCATAAGCATTCAATCAAAAACTGGTAGAAGGACCATTAATATCACATGGCAATGTGCAGATGGGCGTGGATAGCAGGCGACTTCCTGGTAGAACAAACAATGAAATAAAAAATTACTGGTAGAACAAACAATGAAATAAAGAATTACTGGAATACCCACATGAATTAATATAAATTAATGGATATAATCAAATCCATAAATATTATTATTAATATTTTAGGGTTTGATATTATTAAAATTTAATATCAATGCATTATTACATTAATCACACGCATGAATGCGAGCTTGCTTTGTAAATGGACTCTGCCATTAAATCTGCTTTTTAAATGGACGTTGCCATTAAACACTTTGGATGACTCCACCTGTCACAGTTTTTGCACTTTAATGGTGCGTTCTATCTCTTGCATTTGGTATTCTATTCTAATATAGTGTTCAATATCTTCTGCCTATATGCATTGTATTTACTTTGTACACGACAAAAGGTCTA
Source organism: Picea sitchensis (assembly GCA_010110895.2). Classification (NCBI taxonomy): domain Eukaryota; kingdom Viridiplantae; phylum Streptophyta; class Pinopsida; order Pinales; family Pinaceae; genus Picea; species Picea sitchensis. Next base: position 85,465 of record SNQJ01S0044050.1, read on the forward strand.
TTACAGTTATTTAAAATATTTTAATGGTAACCAGTTTTTATTAAGAATGTTAACGAAATTATTCATTTTATTTGATGGACAAATAAGCCCATGACAATCAAATTCCATTCCTCAATTCAAAATAAGTACATGTATATAATACCGAAGACTGAAATCCATTTGTGATCTTTTAAATACTTAAAAATTTACTTTACCTCTTTGTTTGAATCTCTAACTCAATAAGTATTAACATATTCACTCTAATATTTTAGGGTCTATTACCATTATTCAAATATGTTATGGTTTATTACCGACAAACATATTTACATTATGATTATTAATATATTATTATATTATAAAAAAAATTTAATATCAATATTAATTATTAATATTTTATTATATTTATTATACTAAAAAAACATTATATTTATTATTTGATTAAAAAAATGTTAATACATAATATTACGAAAAATAAGTTATATATTTATTTCAGTACAATTATTGTGTAATAAAAAGATTATATTATTAATATTAATTATTTGATTACATTATTTTATATTTTAAACTAAATGTTAATATTAATATATTAAAAAAGACAACATTTTATATGAAACATTTTTGTATATCATTATTTGATATATAAAACATTACATTATATTATAATTATTAATATATTATTATATTAATGTATAATTATACATTAATGTATAATTATACATTGATGTTTGAATAATATTTCACTTATCAATACTTTAATGTTATAGTGTAATATTTTAATGGTTGGTCTTTTTGGTTATAAGGATATTTCAAAATATAAACTAAGACATGGCTACTAATCTATTAGTTACATGGATATTAATCTATGACTTGGTCCAAGTACATTGTCATCATCACCCCTTAGAAAGTAATACATGAAATTGAATGTTTACAAGTTTATTTACATAATCTATGTAAATATTCACATAATTTCATTTTTGTCATAGTAATTATCAATTTTAAAACAATAAACCGATAAGGTTGACTAATATACTAAAAAAACAAGTTCCAAGTACACTGAAAGTAATTCAAGGTACATGATTTAGTTTCAAGTACAGTGACCATCAAGTAATTCAAGGTACATGATTTAGTTTCATTTAGTTTTTCACTCAAATCAACTTTGAGCAAATGAAAAAG
>SNQJ01S0044050.1:128573-141963 GCA_010110895.2 Picea sitchensis
AGAATCATCGTGAGCGACTGTCGCAGTCTGCCCTCACGGCATCGTGGATCCTCTCGAACTAGGTAATCGTTAACCTACAGTTCGAGCCACGGTGGGAGTGCTAGTAGGCTGTGGCAGGGCTGCTGTCCACACCTCTCCCTCAACCTCTTTGGAAAACATGTTTGGCCCCTTTACTCCATATGTGAGTCTTGGTCGGAAAGCTATCATCAGCCTGCATCATCAACCATCATGTCAGATCATGTCAACAACAATCATAAAATCAATAGCATATCATCAAAACAAAGCAATATCACCGTAAATGAAACAACCCAAATAGCCCACTCCCTGACTCAATCCGGAGTCCAAGGGAGTTCCACCGATGCCTCCGCATCCTCAAGGTCCAAAACCCTGCACACTCAATGAAACTGAGTCAGCAACACCTGTCTACAGCAAGGTAGTAAAAGCATCCTGTCATCAAACTTAACGCATCATAATGAAGGAAAAAGTTTTATCATCATAAAAATCCAGATCACTTGCGAGCAAGTGTCCTCAAAGAATAAGTTTTATAAGTGCACCAGAGAGGGATGTTACAGGTGGTATATGATGTGTTATGTAAATGATGTCTAGCACGCCTTGTTAGAATGATGTTTTATTTTCCTAACGCAACACTAAAAGAAAAAAAATTGACCGGTTGTATGTCACTTGTTGTTGTAACGACGAGGGACTTTACATCAAACGAGTCTGTGAATATATCAACTTGAGAATGTGCTCAAACAAGTGCTATGGATGCAATCTTCTTATATAGCTTGCACATTGATACCCCTAGGGAATATATCAGGACAATAAAATATTTTTGGTAATTTTCTTTGATTTTTTATTTGTGTGTGTGTGTGTGTATATATATATATATATATATGTTTTATACATGTTTTTTTTTAATTTTTTTTATGTTAAATTTTGTCAAGTTAAATGTTGTAACAAATGTGTGTGTATACAATGAGTTTAATGTGAGGGAATACAATGAAAGAGAAAGTGAGTGTCACAAATATTCTAATGTTGGTGATGAGCTTCCCTGAGAAGGGATTACTAAAGAAATGACCCTTGAGCAATGCTCAGGTATTAAAAGCAGGCTGAAAAACGATTTGAGGAGCTTGGATCTCCATCGGGAGAGTAAACAAAGCTTGGATTTTTTTTCATTCATTGCAAAACTTTATGGATGCATATCAAAATATGGGGCTAACCACTGACAATTTTATCGATTTGATGAGGAGGTGAAATTCATAGGTGATGGGCCCTGATAAATGGGACGTAGTAAAAAATAAAGTTTCAAAATAAAACACAATTTCTATGTTCAATTTAAAAGATAGGCCAAAGCAAAAGATGTTGAAGGTGAAATATTTTAAGCACCCCAACATAGCAGGACATCTGTATAACAGATTTTTGGCAGCATATGAGAAATTACAGTGGAATGATGAGATTCCACATTATTTTGTTACACTTTTATGAAGAAATTTTCATGGACATGCACTCTGAGTATACTAGTCTACCGCCCGATTATTATGGGGTTGGTAAATGATGAACATATGATCAAAAATTGGCATATCAAAATGCGACATTGCAGAGGCCTCCACGACCTTTAGTATCTTGCCCAAAATGAACATTTTCTTCACATTCATAGTTGCGAGCTTCATCAGAGGTTGGCAAAGAGGCTAGGAATGCAATTGGGAAAAATTTGGAATCGATTGTTTATGGTGTTAATGTTGGTTTGAACCGTCAGTGAGCAGAAGACAATTCTTAGGCCATTTTTGTTTATAAAATAGATGAGGAGTTAGATACCATGTCAGTAGAATATATTAAGGAGTATGCAAAATTTTGTCGTAATGGTTGGAAGGAGACCATTTAAAATGATGAATCCAACAATGGATTGGTATGTGTTCTAGTTAGTAAATTTATGATGCATTTGAGGATAGTTTACTTCTAATTGTAGATCTAGATACATATCATTGTATCTATAGAAATAATTGAGTTGCTATTTTCATTAATTGTAGTTTGGAGATATGTTAAATGAATCTCCAGTAAATAGGGGATTTGATTCTACAAGTTTAAATTTGGATGGATTTAATCATGTATATGTTTTCTAATATCCACAGATAAGCACTTTAGTTGTCCAATCTCCAATTTTTTGAATAAGATCAACAACATGACCTTTATAATTTTGTATAAATGTGAACACATTGAATCCTAGATTTAGTTCTTAGTTGTGTTGTTCACAGATCCTTATTCCATCTCCTACTACTCAGGCAGACTTGTCTCAATTCTCATTGGGAGAGTTTGAAGAGGGTGAGAGTTCATAGGTATCATTGCATGTTGAAAACAAATTTAGTTGTATATTAAAATTGTAAATTGTCATTTAAATTATTAATTTAAAAGAATGATTTTTTAAACAACATTTAATTTATTGAATCATAGGTTGGCACATCATAGGCATTACATGTTTCAAAATTTAAAACTACAATTTAATGCGTTAAAATCATTTAAGTTTAATTTTCAAATTTTCAAATTTGAAATGTGTTATATAGGGCAATGTGGAGAAGAGAGTACCTGAGAGTGTGCTTGAACAAAATGTGGAGAATAGAGTGCGGGATATTCAGATTGAGGAGGAAACATCCTTACCTGGGAATGATGCATTTATTCATGATGATTCATAAATGTATGTTCATTACACATTAGTGAGTTTTAATTTTCTTTTATTTTGGGATTTTATATAAAAATGTTCAAGATTATTTTTGTTGAATAAACTTATATTTTTTACTTTTTTCAAATTTTTGTTTTCTCAAATTTTTAGTTTAGCCTTTCCTATTCATAGGGTTACTAAAATAGTGTCCATATAACTTTTCAATGCTTTGATCAATTATTTTGAAATATATAGAACCCCTATATAAGCTTATCATTGTTTTAAATGGTACATTCAATTTTATTTATGTTTAGATCATGATGAAGACCTAATTTTGAAATTGAACATTTGATTATTTGAGAATAGACTCTATCCCACATTAGAAAAGGGAAAGTTTCTAAATTTTATTTTATTTCATTCCTTGCATTTTTGTCCAAGAATGGCGTAGTATGGACATTTGTGTTTTCTTCATACAACAAAGTGAATTCCTTCTTGCCAGGGTATTGTCAAACTCTTAACTAAATTGATTACTAACCACAAAAACCAACATTCAAGTAGATTTACAAATAATCTATGTACATGCATGATCTCACTTATGTTTAGATTATGATGAAGACACATTTCAAAGGGCATTTGATTATATGTAATATGAACACGTCCCAAAGATGAAACATTTAAATGGTTTTTGAAGAATGACTTAATATATGTGCAGATTTATGTTTTCTTCATGTACATGAAGGATTATATGAGAACATCTATTCCACCGCAAAAAGAGGAGATACATATTTTTTGGAAGAATGGTTTTTAAAATGAAGATTTGTGAACTTTCATAGAGATAAGTAATTTCTTGGAAGAATCTCTTAATATGGAGATTTATGAGTCCTTTAATTTGAAAGGACATTTGAGGGAATTTGATTATATGAGAACATCTATTCCACTGCAGAAGAGGAGATAAGTATTGTACTGCTGATGAAATAAGTATTTTACTGCTGAGTAAATAAGATCACCTGGCATGGGAATTTCACCTGAAGGATTTGAGGCTTTATCCACAAGGAGATACGTATTTTATTGGAAGAATGACTTAATATGGATATTTGTGAACTTTCTGCACACACAACAATATTTATTTTCAGAGTATTATCTAACTTTGGACACAAAAATTGGTTACCAAGATCACACTTTTTCTCTTTAATTTTTTTAAAGATTTTAGATAAGATTTTACAAATTGTTTAAATCATGTATGTTTAATATGGAGAGTAACTATTTTAGAAGTTTTGGAACTTTGTGATGGAAGTTTGGTTTAAAAAAAGTGCCAAAAAAGTGTAATAAAAAGAGAGGGATAATCTTAAGTCTATTTAACTCTGGTTGGGTATGTTATTATTTCTTATTGTTTATTTAATATTTAGTTAAAGCATATATGCTAATACGTGTTATTATTATTATTTTTTTTTATTACTGTTTTTATTGTTACAGATGTTTACATTATATTTGGTGGAAATGAGTATGTTGGAGGATGGGACTTAACTCTTTTGGTGAAACTTATATTGTTTATTGTTTCATATTTGATTTATCTTATATTTTTTATGATGGTGAAATATATTTTTTATTCATTAATAAATAGGTAATAGCTTATAATTTGAATTTTTATGATGGTGAAAGGAAAATTTATGTTTTATGGTGAAATGATTTTTTATTTTTTATGGGAAACTTCTCGATGCCAAGGAAAAGGGTAAAATCCAAGAGAGAGGCTGCGTGGTATATCTCATGGGGGCGAGGATGACAAAAAACTCCAAACTTTCCTCCCCCTACAACTCATTCCTCCACCCTGGATCTCCCTCCTTTGTCCTCCCCATGGGCTTTAAAAGTGGAGTGGTTTGATAGCATGGTTAATTCACTTGTCTTCGCACCTGAGCTCATCCTGAAAGAGCCATCCATACACCAACCTCCCTCCTGCCTGCCTTCTCTGTTTTCTCTCCCTAGCCCGACTACCCCCCTCACTTCTTCCACCTCCCCTCACACTTCTTCCGTAGTTCCACCACCACCTTCACCTCCTCTTCCACCTCTTCTTTCTCCTCGGCCACAACCTTCATGTGCTTGGTGTGATGGATTTACGAAGTTGCAAAATTTTTTGGACAACATCCAAAACTCAGTCTTCGAATTCAGGTGCGACATGAAGGAGCTGTTGATTAGAGACGAACTTCATGAGTGTTGCGAGGAGTGATCAGAGACTCTCATCTGCAATCTCCTTCACACCACTCTGGACACATGTAATTCATCCCCAGACATTGCACATGATCCTTAGAGGTAACAAAATCCAGGCCCAAGATCCATATGAAAACAACATTCACATGTTTTCTTGGTTTTTTTATTCTTTAGACGGATTACTTCTCTTGGATCTAGCCCTGTGAGTCACCTTAGTTTCTATTCTTAGAACAAAAATATGTCACAGGACATTTTTTTCTCCTTTTTCTGCAATTGTGAATTGTTTGGACAAGTGGTAGCATTGGTTTCCCATCTGGGTGATGCAGCCACTGTCTCATTGTTTACCCTGACAGATGTAATTTTTTGATACCAGAAGGCTTTAATACATCTTTCTAAATTACAAAAAAATAAAAATAAAAAAAAATTATGATTTTATAATTTCAATTTTATGATTGGTGAAAGGATAAGATTTTACTGAAAGCCACCTATTCCGGTTTCCCTTTTGTGGCAGAACAAGTGGCTAATAGGTGGCATTGTGTAGACATAAACAATTATTAATATACGGATCCTACTTTATCTACAAAAAAAAGAGGTTAATTTATGTTTTACGATACCGTGTTGAAATTAAAAATGTTTTATTTCATTTTATTTACAAACATTATTGTATAAACATCATTGTACTATGTGAAGTAGAGCTGATTGTGTAGTGATGGGAGATATGGGTAGTTATCAAATTATAGTTTCTAACTTATAAAATTTAAATTTTGTTTGATTTGTACTATGTGAAGTAGAGTTGATTTTGTATACAGTGGAGTTGATTCTATAGTGATGGGAGATCTGGGTAGTTATCAAATTATAGTTTCTAACTTATAATTTAAATTTTGTTTGATTTGGAAATATGGTTGAAAATAGTCAAACAAGTCATCAAATTTAATAGTTTCTTATGAAATTTCACAATGAAATGACAATCCAACACTAAATTGGTTATGTTAGTCTTTGTTTTTTTTTTAGCTTTCAATATATTTATTCAATAAAATGTGAAATAAAAATGTGTACTTTGTAATAAAAGTTGAAATAAAAACATGATTTAGAATGTAAAATTAAAATATACTTTAATATAAGAAAGTGATTTTCTTAAAATTTATAATGATATAAAATGTTTATGTATCGAAAATGGTAGAAAATGGTTGATCTGGAAATTATCAACCCTATGCACATTGAAAGTATTCACCAATGCCATTAATATGACACCTACCATTAATGAAAGTATTCACTATACCATTAATGAAAGTATTCACTATGACAGTGCAACACTAAATTGGTTATGTTAGTCGTTGGATTTTTTTTCGAGCTTTCAATATATTTATTCAAGAAAATGTGAAATAAAAATATGTACTTTGAAATAAAAATTGAAATAAAAACATGATTTAGAACCTATTTTAATATGTAAAATTAAAATATACTTTAATATAAGTAAGGAATTTTCATTAAAATTTATATTGATATAAATTGTTTATGTATCGAAAAAGGGTAGAAAATGGTTGATGAAAATTATCAATCCTATGCACATTGGAAGTATTCACTAATCCCATTAATATGACACCTGCCATTAATTCAATTAAAATTATGAAAATCTAAATGCAGCAAACCAAGCCTTAGTAAATGACCTCTTATTTTTTATTTTTGTTATCGGGCCACAAAATCCAATTCGTTTTCAACTTAAGATTTTTCCAATCAAACTCAATGAAAACTATGTTTAATGTGTAGAATATAAGTAGTGTTACCTGTTCATCATACACATTTTTCAAGTAGCTCATAATTTCAATTTTGTTTTCAATTTGCTTCAAGATATTGAAATCTAAATGCATAAATTTAAGAATTTAATATAATATCAACACTTTTGGAATCAAAATTCACAATTTCATAATTAAAATTTATACTTTTTAAGATGTCTTTAAATTTTTTAATTAGGATGTTAATGATATGTATTACCTTGAATTATTTAATTAGGATGTTAATCATACAGTTTAAGATGTATTTAAAGTTTTTCTAAGCCATCAATAGTCCCTTATAATGACATGGAAATGGGTCCTAGTTTTGATATGAAGTTATCATCTTCATATGAAAAAGCATTGAACAATCATTGCAAATATTGAACGCAAATCCTATATGTAGTAAATTGGTTACATGCATTAAAGGATTTGTGTATACGATCTGGATAATTTATAGGATTAAAGTATAATATAATCATCCAAAGTATAGGTCAATTTAGGTTCCCTAGATACAATCTATAGGTTCTTCCATGAAATTGTAAATAAGGCTTGGTAAAATTTATAATTCATCAAAAATATAAGTTTTCTTAATTGAATGGACCATGAAAGTAAACTAAACTGGAAATGATTCTAGAATCATAGATATTCATAAATACACGTACTTTCAATGCAAAATATAAAATTCTGGAATGTACATGTCACTTGTTTAAAGAAGTTGTAATGGTATTCCATCTTCAATTATTCATTCATGATTGTCTTTGGACATTTTCCATTTTCTAACTTTTGTTTTTTTTCTTGATTGAAATTCTATTAACTTTGTGTGTGCTGCACATACCAAATGACTATATTGATAACTTATGACATCTAACTGGTAGTCTTGAAAGTGAACACGAGTATCGTTTTGATGGGTTTCTTGAAAAAAATATCCTTTCAATATGATGGATCCTCTTTCATATACAAAACCGTTATAATCAAAATCTTCTAATAACCTCATCTTTTGTTCTGTGCATCACATCAAATAATATTTCATATTTTCAATGTTGTCTATAGGTGCAACCATGACAAACACATCTCCTGCAAATAATTTGATATATTGGACAACAAATAGTTTGTGTCAGATTATCACACAAGTACATCTACAAGTTATTTGAAAAAATTTAAACACAAAAATTACCTTCTCTAACAAGATAAGAAACTCTATCGCAATCAACTGACACTATAGTTTCATTTGATTCCATCTCCTCTAAGCTTGCAAGTGGCATTTTCCCTTTTATATGAAGTTCAATATGTCTCCAAGCTTTAACATATTTTGCATTTTTGTTTTTGCAAATCTCTATGGATTATGTGTCTATTTAAACTGAACAAAAACAAGACTCATTTCTTCTATCAAATGAAAACACATTTTGATAGCCTTTTGTTTTAACTGAATGCATTTTTCGTGTCCCATGTATTGTACTGGATTCATATGGGATTGATATATTTACATATTGGATTTCAACATACCAAAAAAACCTACACAAGACAAGAAATTGTTAACTTGAAATCTCTCAAGAAAATGATTGAATATTGAATATAAATTTGAACATGTGAATAAAAATATCTTCTGTACATGTGTAACATGTATATATAGTCACACATGCACACATCCTTTGAAATATTATTTTCATGGCTTAGCGCCATTTTTCACCATTCAACAACTTGATCAGTAGATTCAAATCGATCGGCATGATGGTTCATATGATACCTTCGAAGTGCTCATTTTACACATGCCCCTGCACCATCGTGCTCTCCTTTTCCATGACTAGTCTCAAAAAAAATTCAAAAATCTGTAATGTTTGATTGTTTATGAAGACAACACAACCAATAGAATGATCGTGAAGATTTGAACTGACCCACACACCCATATGACCATATCCAATGCTGATCGAATCCGATCCCACATTCTTTCAATGAATCATAAAATTTATCAAAACAATGTTGTACATAATGTGTTTCATGTGCTCAATTATCACTTATATAAAATTGATATTCTTTAATAGCATGTTGATTGTCATTGGTGCTTTCTATGTTATCAAGACTCCTTTGGGCATGTCTCTATAGAACGTGGACAAATATAGTGACTTGATCAGAATGATAATATTCACTTTGTATTGTCCCTGGTGGAAACACTTCACAAGATTGTTTGAATTGTAGGTCTTGCCATCGAGCTCTATGTGAATGCTTGGTGTATTTATAAATTTCTTCCTCAAACTTCTTCAAAAAAGTTATCACACATATTTTATCTACTTTCAAATCAATCCTTTTGGAAATAACATTTGAAGAATGTGGAGTCATGCTGTTGATATATTCATATCTCTTCCAATTGACTGTTATATTAGAAAATGATTGATCATTCATATCAATAAGATACTTTGAGTGAAACAAACTTAGATTTCCACAACGATCATATTTCTTTCCACCAACACAATTTTTTTGGTAAAATAATTCATCACCTTCTCTTTCACATAGAATTTTAGGTATAAAATCACGAAATGTGGAAGGAGGAGGTGAACTTGGCCATAAAGTTTTACCAAAATCAAGAAAAATATCGTAATATAACTCATATTCCACATGATAATGACAACAACAAGTGTCACTAATAGTGATGGGTCTAACAAACCATGGTTTTTGTTGCACAAATGCATTGATTGAAATTTTAAATTCTTTGTGCTCTTCTTTGAACTTATTGAATAATTCTATTTGTGTCATTGACAATATATGTTTTGGATGTTCTTCATATTGTTTTCATGCTATTCTTTGTTGCAACACATCCATTGTATGTGTTGAAACATGAGATTCTGTCAACCAACAATTACGGGCCAATTCTTTAACATTTTCTGCAAGTATATCTTTGTAGGGTTGTCTATAAATCACTGTCCAACAAGAAAGTTCATCATTTTCATCTATTTGCAATCAAAATTTTCTATGTTTGTACAATGCTTTTCTTGACGTTCCCATCATTTTTTCCATGTGTCATGTCAAATGATATTTTATATTGCTAGTTGAAACAACTATTGTTTGTATCACTCTACGTGCAACAATGACATCTTCTTTTCAAGATTTTCCAAAATATTTTAATACACTAGTTATATTGCCAAATACATTCTGTTTCATCTTTGTATCTTTTGTCAACTTTTGACTACCCAATAATGATGTAGCTTCTTTTAACTTTCTTGAATTTATTAGACAGAGTAAAAGTTGATCTTGTATTGTTACTAATTCATCTTTGAAAAAAGTATTATACATATTCTTAGTTTGATATCTTATATAATTCTTAGCTTCTTTCTTCCCAAATTTGTCACTATCAACATTTTCTAATATTTCATCATCAATGTTGATGGATTCTCCTACATATTGCAATTTAAAGTTTATATTAAAAAACAAAACCCAAACATAAATCCACTAAACTATATACAAGTGTTCATCTTGTATTATCTAAATTTATGTACATCCCTATAGGTGATTCGTCTTCTTCTTTAGTTTCGGTTTCAACATCTTCATCGACGTTATGAGACAAATCTATTTATGTTTTTTGAAAAACATCAAATCGTAATTACAATCAATTATATTAAACAATATTTTAAATTTTAATTCTATACTTTTAATATAGACAATATGTGCATGCATACCTAGTTGGACTTCTTCTTGTTGAAAATCTCTATTTACATTATCATCGTTTCTTTCTTCAATATTTGCATGTTATCATTTATTTCTCCAATAATGCTCTTTCCTTTGATCGTTATGGTGAGTTTCATCTCGAGTGTGATCAAATTTTCTCTTACGCAAACTTTTGTTTCCCATGAGTATAGTTATCTGTAAAAGTTTTTAACAAAATAAACATTTCAGAATAGTCTCAGAAAAACTTCATTGTCACAAAAATTAAAAAATAATATCAATAATTTTATGTTCAACAAAGGCTTCACCTTGAAAAAATGCTCAACATTTAGCTTTCAATATATAAATTGTTATTCCAATAAAAACTTGAACAAACATCAATTACCTTGTTCAACAAAAACGAAAAAAGATGATTCGAAACTTTGTTTAAGTGCTCTAGAAAACCATGAAACAAGCAATGAATTGTGTTAAATGTGTTCGACTGAAAGCGTATTTATATGATTTGTTGCGAAATGAAACGATACAACGTGTATTTTCATTGTTTCCAACCAACGAAATTCTCTCACCCATATTTCGGTCGAAAAAAAGATTTTTCGGCCGAAAATATAGGAAACTGTTTAATTTTAATGGATTTCGTTAGAATTACGTTTTTCGGCCGAAATAAATTTTTTTTGACCGAAAGTTTCTTTCAATCGAAAACTAGCGAATGGGACTGTTTGTAGGAACCATATAATTTCCTCTATCTTGCCTAAACTTTGGAGGTTTTGGACTCCTACAAATACTCAGAATTTGGTTTCGAAAATGACACCAACATTTACAAAATTGAATCTACTTTCAATTCCTATAGTTTGTTTTCATTTTCATTATTTTTCTCTAATTTTATTTAATTTTTGAAAAAAATCACAGCATAATATTTTCATCTGACATTATGATTCAGTGAAATAAAATATCTGTATCTCTAAAAATACACAGTGAAAAATTTATAAAAATTTAATCCTTAAACTGTTCTTTTCAAAAGGGTATGTTTAGATTTTACTTTTAAGTAAAAATTAATATAGATACAAGGTGGGGGAAAAATTTGTTTAAAATCTACAATGTTTTCAGCTTGGTCAACTTAAAAAAATTCTGGAAATTATAATATTCATCTGTTAGATTCAAAATTATAGTCATAATAAAATAGAGTCTCTGTAGATTGTTGCATTATATTTCGTTTGTTAAAAACAAAATTTTAATAATAGAAACATTGTTTGGGGGGAACAATAACTCATTATCATTCCTTTCATGTTTAAGGAACATACTGTTAAACAAATGTCAAATTGACATATCAAACCTCAATAAAAAAAAATTGAAAAATAGTCATTGGAAATCTAACAAAATTCTTCACAAGTTTTGTTTTTACTGTAAAGTGAAATTGTAAATAAAAAAAATACTTTTGTATGCCGGAAATTGAAGAACTTGTGAAAATATAGTTTTTTTTCTCATAAAACAAGCAAAACAGACACACATCTTCATGATTTCACCCCTAAGGATTATTTGAAAAGGAAATTTTATGAATCTAAATATAGAAGGCAATGCATATTTGTTTTTGATAGAGATGCCACAATGACTGATTTTAAAAACCTGAGTTTTTTTTATTTTCGATGCTACCTTATCTACTAAAATTGATGATGTCAATGCCTGGTTCATTGATTCTGGTGCTTCAATTCATATGTCATGTAATAGGGATTGGTTTGATACATATCATGAAAACAGTAATGGTGCTAATATCTATCTAGGAGATGATAGTTCAAATCAAATCAAAGGTTATGGAGATATATGTGTGATTTTTCATATTGGTCAAGCGAAACAAATTCAAAATGTGATGTATGTTCCTAGAATTAAGAAAAAATCAATTTCAGTTTCGACTATTGCATATTAAGATTTAGAAGTGTTAAATATCGATGTTTTGTGAAAGATATGCAAGATCGCTACAAAAGTTGTCGAAACATGAGTGATAATTGGAGGATTGTACAATATTAATGTAACAAGGAAGGGTCATCAAGTATTGGCATCAATATCAATGTCACCAGAAGATTTATGGCATCAAATGTATGATCATCTAAATCATCATGATTTTGTTTTACTTAAGAAGAAAGAAATAATAAAGTGTCTTACAATTCTTAAGTATGAACATGTTGAATGTGAGGGATGTGCATTAGGGAAATGTAACATCCCGCTCTGGCGCACTTACCAAACTTATTCTTTGAGGACACTTGCTCGCAAGTGATCTGGATTTATATGATGATAAAACTTTTTCTCTGATTATGATGCGTTAAGTTATATGACATGATGTTTTTACTACTTTGATGTAGACAGGTGCCGCTGACTTAGTTTCATTGAGTGTGCAGGGTTGCGGACCTGGAGGATGCAGTGGCATCTGTGGAACTCCATTGGACTCTGGATTGAGTCAGGGAGTGGGGTATTTGAGTTGTTCATTTATGATGATATTGTTTCGTTTGATGATATACTATTGATTATACGATATGTTGTTTGACATGATCTGACATGATGGTTGATGATGCAGGCTGACGATAGCTTGCCGANCAATTTGGGACTCTTTCAAATCATTTCTTGATTTACCCACAAATAATTGATGAGAATAAAAATTAATATGTTCATGGGAAGAATTATTTCCCTCTTTATCTTCTATTCGGTAATCTCTTTGTACCTGATTATATAATGTTGAATTTTCTCCAAGGTAATATGGAACATGCAATTGCACAACATTAGGATAAAAAATATTAGGGTACAAGGAATAATATGTAGAAGAATTAAGGAGACGAAATGTATCTCTTGAAATGATAGGTATATGTGTTTTGAAATATGGTTTTTTCCCCTCTCCTTGTATAAAATGATCAACCTCTTTTGTATTCTCTTTTAAAGAGTACAAGACAGTTTTTAAGAGACCATTTGGTTCATTGCGTAAAGGAAAATTTGAGAGCAAATCACTAGAGATAGAAGATTGCCTAATTATTTTGTCTCCCACTGATTGATCATGGACCTGTTCAACTAAATTAGGGGCAGATTTATTGTCCACATGATTATCAACTTCACATTCGACCTCTTTTAC
>SNQJ01S0044052.1:9463-50040 GCA_010110895.2 Picea sitchensis
ACTTTGACCTTTTGGGGCTTCTAGATGACATATGAGGGTCCTCCAACTTTGTAAGGTCATAACTCTCAAACCGTGAGGAGTTATGTGACGTTCCACATACCACTAGAAATGGAATGACATGTACTATCCATATAGAATAGTATTATATAAAAATATATCATAACTCATACTGTTATCCATAAAGAAAACTTGGGTCCATTACCCAAACCCGGGGTCTCCAACTTCTCATGGCCATAACTCTCTAACCGTGTGGAGTTATGTGACGTTCCATGTGATTTTGTTTCTACTGTAGGATTGGAGATACTCCGATGGCTACATTGGAAGCATGACTTCACATAGTATTCTGGTTTGTTTAGTATTTATAATATGTTTAGGAGTAGGTTTTATTTTAGCTTTATTTCTCATTGTTTCTCTTTGTAATAAAGCAGTCATGAATACAAGTGGGCACATCAAGAGAACCATAATATAACTGTTGTCAGGGAAGTTCGCTTGAGACTTTTCTCTCTGCTTTTCATTGAATATTTCTTTTCAAAGTCTCAATATTATTATGAAAATTTTAAATGGAAAGTAAAGAGATGAATAAATCTGAACTGTAAATTCAACCGTGACCCAAGGTACCATGAGTAGGACTGCATTCAGATCGATGAGGATTTTTCTATTTTTTTTCAGTTTCTCAACAGACATTTCGCGTGATGTTTTCGGATCCACCTTTGTACATATTTTTTTTGTTTTCATTTACTTTTGTTTTCTGATTTTGGTTCTTTTCATTTTTGCTTGCTTTCGTTTCTTTCTGGTTAAAACATGATTGTATCACAGTTTAGTTCAAGGAGGGAAACCAGAATGCCTCATCTTAAACAACAGTCAAGGTCTGTTAGAGCATCAATTGTTGAAATTTCCTGAAACACAGACTAGCTAAAGAAGTTTTTCTGTTCAGAATAGAATTCATGGTTTCACTTTATAATTATGAGCAGACATGACTATCATTAAAATCTCTTTACGTTGTCCCTTCTTTTAAAGAAAGAAACTCAAGGATGCCTTCCTGTCCTCGAAAAAATAGTTTCATCAGTAAACTATTTTCAGATCACGATGAAGGTTATCAAGCAAACAATTAAAGGCTGGAAAATAACAAGTGTTCTAAAAATCGAAATTTTCAGCATCACCCCGCTCTTCTAAATATCTTTAAATTTATATTAGATTGTGAATAATTTTCTCGAGAGATGTGGGAAGTGTTTGTAAACCCATCGGGATATTGAACAAGTTTGCTAGTATCGAGTAAATGCATGCATGATTCCAAGACAACCTCGCCGGGGTACTGAACAGACCCGATGGCAGCGAAGCAATGTCGGGTTCAAGAAAATTCTTAGGTATAAATTTTGATATTGGTCATAAGCATCCTTCATTTTGAATTGAAATTTCTTGGACAAGGTAGAGGCGTCAGAGTGGGTTAATTGACATCCCTGCCAAGACTATGGATGCCTTCTAGCAGCAGTGTCCCTATCAATAGTATCGAAGCCATTCAATTGAACATCATTTCTCTCATTTTTAAAATTTGTCACCGGATTTCATTTGAATAGGAAGATATCTGAAGCTAGACTTTGTAATGATTGTCGAGATGCTTGATGTCCTTCAACTTTTTTTTGAGATGTAATCATTCTAAGTAGTCCTAACATGAACTCTTCGGTGATGCAGAGATAATTGCTTCTCCTAGTAAGTCGCCATTGTTGGCAGCCCCACAATATTTTCACCTTTTAAAGCGACAAATAATAATTTATGTAGCATCCTACGCTTTGTCATATAAATATTGCTATTCGAAAGAGACTTTTCAACTGTAAGAGGTTGTTTCGATTGTTCCTATTTTAT
The DNA here is from genome assembly GCA_010110895.2 of Picea sitchensis. Taxonomy (NCBI): domain Eukaryota; kingdom Viridiplantae; phylum Streptophyta; class Pinopsida; order Pinales; family Pinaceae; genus Picea; species Picea sitchensis. The sequence goes on from SNQJ01S0044052.1 coordinate 11,324, forward strand.
TTTTGTTTCCATGCTTCATTCATGACTGAAAGCATGAATGAAGCATTGAAACTTATAATTGTATTGCAATTGTATCTAAGGCTTATGAAGGGTAAATGTTTTTACAAATATTTTAAGGAAGTTTGTTTTGCTTTGAAGCTTATCTTATATCAATAAAACAATTGTTTTAATTTGCTCATGGATTATGAGATATATCTTGAGTATTTGAATGATACACCAAGAATCGATTGCCAATAGACTATGGTTTTGTTTCATTTATAATTCTTGGTAAATCATTTTTCATTTCAAATGGTCATTATGATTTGGTTTGTAAAGCGCCTCCTCTCCTAACCTTAGAAAATCAACACCACCCTTTATACAATGATGAGATTCAAACACAAACCGTCATGTTTTGTACTCTGTTTGAGGTGGAAGTTTGAATCGATAGGTCCATCATTCCAAGTTAAAGTCTCGATTTTCGTTCTGTACTCCAGGAATTCATTGCACAAAATGATCAATTTTCATATGAAACGTATGTGACGTTCCAAATTCATTGTCCTTCATCTCATTATTCCAGAATTAAGCATGGGTTCTCTTACTCTTCAAAGAGTCTTCCTGTGACATCAAACATCTTAACATCAAACAATATTGGGTCCATTACCCAAACATTTGTGTTGTGGGGATTTCTTCAAGGGTTGACATCAATGACAACCAACCTTAATCAACAAAACTCTGCCTTTTATATTTCTTAGCCATTTTGTATAAACTCCTCAATAAATAAAATGGCATGTTTAACCGAAAACTGATGAAGTGCATTAACAATATTATGTGGTAAAGGAAAACAAGGCCATAGCATCCTTGAAAAGTAACAAATTTCCTTAGCATAGCCAGTAACCCATGCCATCTATCTTTCAATAAAGAAATTGGCATACCTTTATCATAGCACTGAATTTTTCGGGAGGTGAAGAATAAACCTCACGACACCTCATCCAGCTTGGAATTCTTAAACCATTTTTTCCTGGTAAGGGGAAGGCCCGTTGGCTCGCTCAAAAATTCCTCGGTGATTTCTATTTGAACATCGCCTACTTTGGCTCGTCATCCATCGAAAGAAACGACGAACTCCTGGGCTGCTTGCAAGTTGTAACCCTGGAATTTATTGAGAAACTCAACCCAACCCTGACTCTTAAGGTATTCACTCGCATCATCATACAGAAGCAAGGTTTGGGGGCCATTTGGTTCGACACGGATGACAGGGGCCATAAGGGTTTGGACAAGTAGTCACGAAGGCAAGCATAATCCACTGTGAGTACGAAGGGTTTCAAAAACAGAGGAAACCAGAGTAAAAACCAAAGGAACAAAACTCACCATTACCCTAGCGCGACCAAATAAGAGCATAAGGGGTTTCATATGAAAATCAAGTGTTCTGTGCAATGAATGCCTGGAGTACAGAACGAAACCTGAGACTTTAACTTGGAATGATGGACCTGTTGATTCAAACTGCCACGTCAAACAGAGTACAGAACATGACAGGGTGTGTTTGAATCTCATCATTGTATAAAGGGTGATGTTGATTTTCTAAGGTTAGAAGAGGAGGCGCTTTACAAACCAAAGCATAATGACCATTTGAAATAAAAAATGATTTACCAAGAATTATAAATGAAACAAAACCATAGTCTATTGGCAATCGATTCTTGGTGTATCATTCAAATACTCAAGATATATCTCATAATCCATGAGCAACTTAAAACACTTGTTTTATTGATATAAGATAAGCTTCAAAGAAAAACAACCTTCCTTAAAAGATTTGTAAAAACATTTACCCTTCATAAGCCTTAGTTACAGTTTCAATACAATTATAAGTTTCAATGCTTCATTCATGCTTTCTGTCATGAATGAAGCATGGAAACAAAAATAAAATAGGAACAATTGAAACAACCTCTTACAGCCGAAAAGTCTCTTTCGAATAACAATATTTATATGACAAAGTGTAGGAAGTTACATAAATTATTATTTGTCGCTTTAAAAGGTGAAAATATTGTGGGGCTGCCAACAATGGCGACTTACTGGGAGAAGCAATTATCTCTGCATCACTGACAAGTTCATGTTAGGACTACTTAGAATGATTACTGCTCAAAAAATAGTTGAAGGACATCAAGCATCTCGACAATCATTACAAAGTCCAACTTCAGATATCTTCCTATTCAAATGAAATCTGGTGACAAATTTTAAAAATGAGAGCAACGATGTTTAAGTGAATGGCTTCGATACTATTGACAGGGCCATTGCTGCTAGCATGCATCCATAGCCTCGACAGGGATGTCAATTAACCCACTCTGACACCTCTACCCTGTCCAAGAAATTTCAATTCAAAATGAAGGATGCTTATGACCAATATCAAAATTTATACCTGAAAATTTTCTTGAACCCGACATTGCTTCGCTGCCAGTGGGTCTGTTCAGTACCCCGGCGAGGTTGTCTTGGCATCATGCATGAATTTACCCGCTGCCAGCAAACCTGTTCAGTATCCCGACGGGTTTACAAACACTTCCCACAACTATTGGGAAAATTATTCACAATCTGATATAAATTTAAAGATATTTAGAAGAGCAGGGTGATGCTAAAAATTCTGGTTTTTAGAACACTTTTTATTTTCTAGCCTTTAATTTTTTGCTTGATAACCTTCATCATGATCTGAAAATAGTTTACTGATGAAACTATTTTTTCGAGGACAGGAAGGCATCCTTGAGTTTCTTTCTTTAAAAGCAGGGACAATGTAAAGAGATTTTAATGATAGTCATGTCTGCTCATAATTATAAAGTGAAACCATGAATTCTATTATGAACATAAAAACTTCTTTAGCTAGTCTTTGTTTCAGGAAATTACAACAATTGATGCTCTAACAGACCTTGACGTCTGTTTAAGATGAGCCATTCTGGTTTCCCTCCTTGAACTAAATTGTGATACAGGCATGTTTTAACCAGAAAGCAACGAAAACAAGCAAAAATGAAAAGAACCAAAATCAGAAAACAAAAGTAAATCAAAACAAAAAAATATGTACAAAGGTGGATCCAAAAACATCACACGAAATATCTCTTGAGAAAATGAAAGAAAATAGAAAAATCCTCATCGATGTGAATGCAGTTCTACTCGTGCTACCTTGGGTCAGGGTTGAATTTACAGTTCAGATTTATTCATCTCTTTATTTTCCATTTAAAATTTTCATAATAATGTTGCGGCTTTGAAAAGAAATATTCAACGAAAAGTAGAGAGAAAAGGATCAAGCAGACTTCCATGACAACAGTCATATTATGGTTGTCTTGATGCGCCCACTTGTATTCATGACTGCTTTATTACAAAGAGAAACTATGAGAAATAAAGCTAAAATAAAACCTACTCCTAAACATATTCTAACTACTAAACAATTTAGAATACTACGTGAATTCATGCTTCTAATGTAGCCATCGGAGTAACTCCAATCCTACAGTAGAAACAAAATCGCATATTACTAACAAGAATGGTAGTATATCGAAAAATGACAAAAATATATCATTCTCACCTTTATCATCATTATTTAAAAACAAGAAAACATGATCTTACCATTCCCTTGAACATTCTTGTTGTATGAATCCTCTAGCCATTCGACGATTTTGTCATTATATGGGCTACAAAAATATGAAAAAATGAGATTATGAAGCTTGTGAGAGTTATGGGGACCTGACATAACCATCTGCCTAAACCGAAGTGCCCCATCCTCCTGACAATTTTCCTTTCGTTCCATATTTTCTCCATCTGAAGGATATAAAATGAGTGTGTTAAAGTTACCTCCTTGATCTCTAAATAAAGTGAAGATAATCTTACCATTCCCTGGAAACTTTTTGAGATATGAATACTCCAACCAATCCGAAATACTATGATGATACATGCAATTACTGACATGGGATTGTTTGAAATAATTCACATGCGACAAATATTCCTAGTGAGAATAAAGTATTAGACTATCAAGGAAAGAATCTTGTAAAAAGTTAGGATCAAGATGGCGAGAACTTATCATGATTCTCGATCGGAAAATAAGTGTTTCATTCTCTTGAAACTTCCCATTGAGCTTAGATATTTCAGGGTTAATTATTTGAGCTGAACTAGATGGAACGACCAATATTTTTGAATAATCATCATTGGTAGTAATATTTGGTTGATTATATTTTTCAACCTCAAATAATTGATCATGGAAAAATTTAAATCCTTCTCGAAACACAAATTGAGATGAATCAATGGAATATGCAATTTTGGACTCTTTCAAATCATTTCTCGATTTACCCACAGATAATTGATGAGAATTAAAATTAATATCTTCACGGGCATAATTATTTCCCTCTTTATCTTTTATTCGATAATCTCTTTGTACTTGATTATATAATGTTGAATTCTCTCCACGGTAACATGGGACATGCAAACACACAACATTAGGATAAAAATTATCAGGGTACAAGGAATAATATGTAGAAGAATTAAGGAGATGGAATGCATCTCTTGAAATGATAGGTATATGCGTTTTGAAATCTGGTTTTGTCCCCTCTCCTTGTATAAATTGATCAACCTTTGTTGTATTCTCTTTCAAAGAATACGAGACAGTTTCTAAGAGACAATTTGGTTCATTATGTAAGGGAAAAATTGAGAGCAAATCACTAGGGATAGAAGGTTGATTAATAGTTTGAATAATGATTTTGTCTCTTATTGATTGAACATGGATTTGTTCAAATAAATTAGGGGAAGATTTATCGTCCACATGATTATCACCTTTACAGTCGGCCTCTTTTACTTTAGAAACAGTTATAAAATCTATGAGAGTGTGACAACTTTCATCTTTTAAAGCCAAGGTTCCTTCTTCGACAGGAGGAGACATCGTTGACAAAGAATGATTAGAGGTGACAATTTCATTTTGTAAAAGATGACGTTGCTCATGATTTTCCAAAATGAAAGAATTTGACAAAGATTGTGGTGCTTCAAAATCTTCAAAATCAACATCAAAATTTGAACCATCTTGAGATTGAGTGTTAGTGCTCAATTCAGATTGGTTAACCATTAATTGATCTTGCTTGTTTGAGAGAGGAACAAGATACTCAAACCAATCATTAAAAATGACATTTCTTTCGAAGGGAATCTAGTACAAACATGAATGAGTCTAATTGCAAAATCATTGAATAATTCACCATTTTCCTTCCTTAAGCAACTTAATTCTTCACTTAATTCATCATAATCATAGTTGCTAAAATCTGATAATAACTCAAATACAAACTTAGACAAAGAATGAATAGAATTAGCCCGAAAAGATTCAAACCAACTTTTAACCTGGCCTCAGAAAGTGAGAGCTAACAATCTACACGTAACATTAGAATCGGTGATCTTATGTATTAAACACTTAAAAAAAAAAATTAGAAATATGGTATACTGCAGATGTGTTCCCTTCACCATCAAAGGTGAGTTCTGAAAAGAGATTAGTTGTCTTGTTGGGAATAACTGGTAGTGAGAAGTGGAAAGCGTGTTCCCACATAGGGATTTGGGGAGCCATGGGGAAATTGAACACATTCAAAATAAAGGCTCCTACAAGGTCATCTTGTCAATCAGGCCCTCCTTCTAGTGCCATTTGTTGATGGGCGAAAATGACCATCCATCAATTGGAAGAACGAGTCCAGTCCAGGGTTGTCTAAATAACCCAAGCCGTTTGGTGTAACTCATTCTGATGGGTTTAATGGCTCCACTAGCCAATCTAAAAGTCCTAAACAAACAAAATAAAAAAAAAATGAAATGACTATTACTAATTACTATATATATATATATGTACATACGTATGACGTAACCATTATAGATATATTTAAATAGCAGAATTACTTATCTTATTTATGTACGTAATATACACACTACAAGTTTTAATCTAAACTTACTAAACTTAATGTGAAAAAATGATTGCTTTGAAAAAGCAGATAAAGAAAGCACATAAAAATGTTTTTTTGTGTTTTTCCTTTATAAATCTAAATTAACATGAAAAATATTATGAAACAAAAACGTATGGATAGTCAAAAGCAGAAACATACATTGGAGTTTCACTGATAAACAAATGACAAAAAAATGTAAATGAGCTAACCTGTTAGTGAATTAATGATGTGTATCCAAGCATCTTCATGATTAGAGAAAATCCAACTACCATGTCCAAGAGGGAAACCTGCAATGAACCTGAAGACTTTTCTAAATAAATTCAAAACAACGTGTTGGCAGTTTGGGTGTTAATGACTGAAGAAGAGACACCAACATAAACCTATAATCTCATGATTATACATAATTACTATAAGATAAATATGAAAGTAATCTTTACATCTTGTTTTTCAATCAAAATTGAAAGATAAACCTTGTCGTTTTAACTGAAAACATGATCACAACATTTATATCTTGAGAAGCAAATTGTAGATGGTATAATATAATATCTTGCACACCACAAATCATTTGATCTAAAGATATCAGATCTATATATGTACCAGGATATAAAAAAACATAAATGATAACATTATAAACAAAAGGCTAAAGCCAAAGTGTGTAAAATGCTATTTCATTAAGTTATGGAGTCACCCGTCCATCTCTTGCTCCCAGCAAAGATGTCCTATATTACAAAATATTGTGTACTTAAAGAGTTCAAGCAAACTAAGCATCCTATCTTCTAAGATAGGATCAAATCCCAAGATAATTTACTAGTTACAAAAAATGAAGGGTGATAAAACCACTCAATATAAAAGTGTATCTCCAAAAATTATAAAAGGTTTGTTTCTATTATACAAAATGAGCCAAAGAAATGGCTAATTAACTAAGCCCATAAATACTCCATCTTTTGAGATCAGCACAAGATACATGATATCCTTTCAACTGAATACTAAATTCGACTCATAAAATCTCAGAGTTGATCACTGCTTTGACACACCCAACATTTTTTATTATGACATTTCCAGTTCTTTTTAAGCGTTTTCCTTGCCTTTGTGCACTGATTTTGAGTTCATGTTTTTCACTTGTTAATGAATCAATATGAGCCACGAGGGTATTGATCTTTTCCTGAAGGACCGGGACATCTGTGTAATATATGCCTATCCAATGCAGACACACTTCACACTATGGATCTGGAACAATTGGTTGAGGAAACACATGACTATGTGTCAAAATGATACCACTGTCCACTATGGGTTTTTGACTGAGTTTGATCCCTGGAAAATCTTTGTTATGTTTCAAGCATGGTGGTAAATTATATACAAAATCGTAAGTCTGACTGAGATCGAGTTTAGAGTAACTAGGGTCCTCCTTTGCCAGGAATTTTTTGATCTTGGAATCAGAGCTCCCATGGACCTCGATCGCTTTGATCAAGCTCACATGAGATTTCGATTTGTTTCGTAAGCTCCTTGAGATTAATCTCCCAGATATTTTGTTATTAAACCCTATGTCTGAATTGTTCTTTAACAATTTGTGTGAATGCTTATTTATAGTCTTTGCAATGGTATTAGGGAAAACATACTGCTTAGGCTCAGGAGATTTAATCTCTAGGGTTAGCATCTCGTTGCTCTAACATAGGCTCATCGAGCATAGCCTTATCATAGGGTTCTTTGCATACGGAAACCAGTCTGTCCTTGGAAGGAACGGGGGGCCTTTCCAGCATAGGATTATCAACCACAGGAACCTCTACAGGTTTTAAAGTAACGAAGGTGTTGTGGGTTAGGAAAGTATCCCAATCATCACCCTGTAGTTTCAAATGATGTACTAACAACAACCTAATTAACCCATGGTGGAATAAACTGGAATTCAAACTCTGTCTTTTATATCTCTTAGCCATTTTGTATAAACTCCTCAATAAATAAAATGGCATGTTTAACCGAAAATCGATGAAGTGCATTAACAATCTTATGTGGTAAAGGAAAACAAGCCTGTAGCGTCCTTCACAAGTAACAAATTGCCTTAGCACAGCCAGTAACCCATGCCATCTATCTTTCAATAGAGAAATTGGCATACCTTTGTCACAACACTAAATGTTTTGGGAGGTGAAGAATAAACCCCACGGCACCTCATCCAACTCAGAATTCTTAAACCATTTTTTCCCGGTAAGGGGAAGACCCGTTGCCTCGCTCAAAAATTCCTCAATGATTTCTATTTTAACATCGCCTACATTGGCTCATCATCCATCGAAAGAGAGGGTGAACTCCTGGGCTGCTTGCAATTTGTAACCTTGGAATTTCTTGAGAAACTCAACCCAACCCTGACTCTTAAGGTCTTCACTCACATCGTCATACAAAAGCAAGGTTTGGGGGCCATTTGGTTCGACACGGATGATAGGGGCCATAAGGGTTCGGACAAAGAGTCATGAAGGCAGACAAAATCCACTGTGAGTATGAAGGGTTTCAAAAATAGAGGAAACCAGAGTAAAAACCAAAGGAATAAAACTCACCATTACCCTAGCACGACCAAATAAGAGCATAAGGGGTTTCATATGAAAATCGAGCATTTTTTGCAATGAATGCTAGGAGTACAGAATGAAACCCAAGACTTTAACTTGGAATGATGGACCTATCGATTCAAACTGCCACCTCAAACAGAGTACAGAACATGAACGGGTGTGTATGAATCTCATCATTGTATAAAGGGTGGTGTTTATTTTCTAAGGTTAGGAGAGGAGGCGCTTTACAAACCAAAGATTAATGACCATTTGAAATGAAAAATGATTTACCAAGAATTATAAATGAAACAAAACCATAGTCTATTGGCAATCGATTCTTGGTGTATCATTCAAATACTCAAGATATATCTCATAATCCATGAGCAACTTAAAACAACTGTTTTATTGATATAAGATAATCTTCAAAGAAAAACAACCTTCCTTAAAAGATTTGTAAAAACATTTACCCTTCATAAGCCTTAGATACAATTGCAATAAATTATAAGTTTCAATGCTTCATTCATGCTTTCAGTCATGAACGAAGAATGGAAACAAAAATAAAATAGGAACAATCGAAACAACCTCTTACAACCGAAAAGTCATTTTCAAATAGCAATATTTATATGACAAAGCATAGGCAACTACATAAATTATTATTTGTCTCTTTAAAATGTGAAAATATTGTGGGGCTGCCAACACAACTCCATTAGAAAGACTCAAAAATCTCAAGAAGATGTATATTATGATTCCTCTGAAGAATTTCATTCATGTCATGATGCTCCTTTACCTTCTTCATCAAGCCCATAATTGGGTTTACAAGACTCAGTAAAACAAAGAATTGTCCAAAGAAGGAGACGATTTCATAGAACCCCTTTAAATCTACCAGAATTAGATTTTCAAATGCCTGATATTTCTATTGAAAAATTTTCTACATTCTTTGGGAATACTTTAGAAGATGCAAAGCACAACATGTTTAATTTCAAAAGTATATGTCATGATTTCAACCTCACTGAAGACAATGTTACATGTCGATTATTTTTACAAACTCTGTGTGGGGATGTTCTTCAATGGTATGGTTTATTGCTTCCTAACACCATTATCAGTTGGGATGTGTTGGAAAATTCATTTGCAAAAAACTTCATCCCAAGAGCACATTCATATGTTTTTGTTGATGCTTTCAATGTTGTTTCCCACCCACCCTCTCCCAAATGGACACAAGAGAATGAAATGACTAATTTTGAAGAAGAATCCAATCAAATATTGGATGGATTTTATGAATCAATTCATATTGCTGGAAATGTGTTATAACCCTAAATTGCACCACACATGCTTACCTGGCATCAGGCCAACTCATATCCCTTTCTTACCAAAACTTTGTTGAACAACTCTTTGAAAATCCTCTTGTGTTAAGGCCCACGTGCCCTAACCCATTACTGCATGCATGTGCACACTGGCTGACTCACAACAACCCACGTGTACCTAACAAAGAACAAAAAAAGGAAAGTTGCCGATGGAACAAAGATATGGGTCAGTTAACTGAAACTCCCGGCCATGCATGGTCGAGGGTTCGTCCAAAACCCTAGCTCCTTCTAGCCTATAAAAGAAGGGGTAGGGGTACCGTTTGGAGGAGGAAAAAATATAGCAAAGAAACTCTGCCCATTTACGTAATCCATTGTCCCAACCCTTTAGCCTTTCCTCATGCCAAAGGAGATTTAACGCAAAGAAGTTGAAGGAAAGAAGAAGAGGAGCCCAAGATCAGGTTCAAGGAGCGGTGGCCAGTCTCATCTTTTTTGTAAGTTGATTCACTTTCAGTAATAAAAGAATACTTTTCCCATCCCAATGTATGAATTGTCTATGGTTTGATTGATTTATGCTTGATTTCTAACCCTTAAGTATAGAAGTAGCATGCATGCATAGTTGGTGTTTGTCTTGATTGCAGGTCATCTGTGGAAGGAGCAACGCAAGCAAGTAATCAAAGAGCAACGAAGGATCTACATTGAACACCGACAATAAGGTTGGTGGTCCTTTTCCATGCATTTACTGTGCAAAAGGGGTTTAAATCTTGGGTTGTAGGTAAAAAAGTAGTTTCTATTCAGTCAAAATCTGCATGCAAGTCTGACCCTAGTTTGCTAGTCCGTAGGGTGTTTTTCCCAACAACAGAATTGGCGACCGTACTAGGGAGAATACTCTTTAGGGTTCTTGGATTTATTTAAGTTTTTGGGTATTTTAAAGATTAGGTTTTCTATTTCTTCTTTGCCTGTCTTTTTCTATAAGGTCAGAGCTAGCAGGAAGTCTAGTTTTCCATACCAGCTTTCCCTAACTTTTGCTTGACTGTAGTTTTCGGGAAACATAGAGGTACACGTGGCCTGCATGCGTGTACCCATGCCCTATCCTCTTACATCTCGTGTGTGAACACTAGATGTAGAGATAGCAGTAGTGTGTAGGAGTTTAGAGAACCTTAGAGGAAGTCTTCCTCTTCCCTGTCAGAATTATACATTCTCAGGGGGTTTTCTGGAATCCTGTCTGAGTCTTGTTGGTTCATAGTCCTATCTCAGATTTCTTTTTTCACCTTATTAATTCTTTGCATTATTTGTCTTTTCTGTTAGAAAGAGCATCCAAGCCTTCAAGGGACCCTGGTTATCAATACCAGAGGCCTCTTCCTGGTCTTGACTGTCTGTTTCATTTTTTTCCTTAGAATTTAGATATACAGGCGACCTGTACAAGGTCAGCCTGCATGTACACACATTCTGTCTTTGTTCAGCACGCATTTGCACGCGTGTTGTTTTAAAGATAGTCGCGTGCTTGATAGGCTACTTTTTGTTCAGGGTGGGGAAGTCATCCCCTCCTTTGATAAGAAGTATTCCTCTCATGTGTTTGAGTCTAGGTTTGAATAGTCAGTAGGTTAGGCCGTCTTACCCTTAGCCTTCTTTTTCTTAGTTAATAGTTGACAGAAAATAAATATATATATATATATTTTTAATGGTTTTTAGACAAGAGTGAGAGTATTTGTTTTTTATTGCCATTGTGTGATTATTTACTCTGATTCTTTGCGATCTGCGCTTTAAGCCAGAATTTGTTTTTCGTGGTTTTTGCTTGTCAGTATTTTCCCTTTGTTGCTTTACTAGCACTTGAATAAAAAAAAATCTCTTTTCATTTTCTGCTTTGGTTGAAAGGTGTGTTTCTGCATCATTAGCTAGGGAAAAGTCTTTTGTTTCGTAATTTTTTGCATTCTACTTATATCATAAGTAGCTCATAGTCGAGCGAAATTCCTTTAAGTTTGCTGTATAAAATCTTAGAAAAATTAAAAAGAAAAAGAAATCTTTCTTTGTGAAAAGTTGTTGAAATTTTGCATTTAGTAAAAGTCTTTTGTTTCCATCTTTTTTCATTCATTTTTTCTTTCGTCTTTACACATCACCAGTTTCACCCTCATACCCCTTGACGTAAGAAAAATCCATAAAAGCAACGCTAATCTTAAAATCTACTAGACTTTTTGTTTGTAGGGTTCACAAACTAGTTTAGGACTAGGGCCTTGGATTAGGTTGGAGAGGAAACTCTCCAAGGCCATTCAAAACCAAACATTAGAGTTTGAGATAGGGAGTGTCTAAGTCCAGTTTCGTGGAAGTTATCTAGGACCCCCCTCTAACACAGGGGATAAACACGAGGTCACGTGTGGAAAGGTAGCGGAGATAACCCCTCCAAAGCCGGACCAATCGTAGTGGAGAACACATATCGAGGGCTTGTTTTGAGATTCCGTCGTTTGCATTTTCCACGGGGCTTCATGGGTCTTGAATCCATTCGAGGTCCTCAGTTTTCTTCTGGACCATTTTCTCTCGATACCCTTGACAGGTTTTGAGCTTGATACCCTGCTCATTGTGGTCTACCCGACTTTCTACTGTACCCACCTGGTGACTGTTCGCATGCTGGCAACCTAGTTGCCAATCTTTTTAGGGACATACATAGGTGACTGTGGGGGTATACCGCGGTACCTAGGACAGACATCAGTCCACACTTTGTAGAGTATACCCGGAGCGTGCTTCCGTGTTCGAGTTGCACTTGCACCGATAAGTTGCTCTAGTGTTGGTTGTTGTAACTGTTCTTCCAAATAGTTTAGGGATTGCTTGAATTATCTCTTAGGGGATTATTTTAGTGAGTGTTACTTTTGAACGTTTAGAATACCTTAGTGTGTCTTGGATCTTCTCAGACAATGGAGGATCCCGAGCTCCGCTGGTCACGAAGGCTTCTTGGCCTGCCACCGGTTACACTGGAGCCACCCCCGCCACCATTAAGGCAGAAGCTAGACCAACAAGGGTCTTTTGAAGTGATCGGGTTACAAACCTTTGTGCCCGAACAACTCCTGGAGGAATCAACCGCCAATCTTGGCTCAGTTGAAACCCCAACCACTAATATCTTGGCACCATTTATTGTACCAATCCAATTTCATGAATGCCAGACAGTGCCTCACACAGCTATGGAAACAAACGCTGTTACTTCTTCTAGGAATTCTTCCATTCCCACCACAGTTTCTACCACAGGAGATTCATCTCCTAACTTACCGTTGTCAATCCGAGCCACCATGGTCTCGGCCGCAACTACGTCACACAGTGGACCAAACCCATCGATGGGGGCAGCCACAACCCCCTTCACACCTAGTGCGACAGGCCCTCCGTTCTCATACGATATGCCTAGTTCGGGTACAAGTCCTGCACTAACCTACTCCACTTTACAGACTTTAGGTCTGGGGGCAGGGAGCTCTAACGCTCCTCTGCAAGGTCAACTTGGGGGCACTCCTGTCCCTTTTAATGCTTTTCCTTACGCAGGAGGTCATATTCCTCCTTCGTCCCTTTCACTTGGTGGACCGCATCAGCAGTCCGTCGGGCAACCTACACACACTAGTTTATTTGGAGCAGGGAGTCAAGGAACACCTGCGCACAGTATGCCGGTAGGTTCGACACCGTTTTCTTGGAACGGGACATTTGGTAACAACACTTTCTCATCAACTACTTTCCCGTCTGGGCGCAATCCCATTTTTGGACAATCTACTCTTGCGTAGGGTATTATTCCTGCGCAGGGGGCACATATAGAAGGACCTTGGAACTCAGGACAAGGATCCGTTCCCTCCTCTAGAATGTCATTCTGGTGTAATTCTTTCCACAGTCAATGGAACCCTGGACAGACTACTATGCCTCTCCCATCAGGGCCATCATGGGGTAATCCTTCCTAAAGTCCTTCGAACATGATGCATGCCCAACACTCTATGTCCTTTATGGGAAATCAGCCAATGATGTATCCACAGATGCAAAATCCTTACGCTGGTCAGGGCCATGGTTTCTACCAGAATCTGGGCCAGCAACCAAACTTTTCCTGGCAACCTGGTGCCAGTCAAACTCTAGGACCCTTTTTCCCAGGTTATCAGCAGCAACCCAAACTACCATTCCTGGCGACGTTACACTTGCCAGATTTGACAAGGTTGTTAAATGATCCTATTTGTCATGATCCACGTTGGCCTCCTATGCCAACGAAGTTGCCTTTGAACATTCCAAATTTGAGGCCAAGCCTAATGAAGATCCAGGTGATCATGTGACTACCTTCCATCTTTGGTGTTCATCTAACTCATTAAAATATGACTCCGTACAGTTGCGATTGTTTCAACATACTCTTATCGGGAGTGCCGTGAAATGGTACATCGAGCTCGATCGCTCATGATACTCTTCTTTTGGCGAACTGGCGATGGCCTTCCTTAACCATTTCCAGTTACCTGTGAGATACGATGCTGGCACAGAGCTTCTTTCCAATTTTGAACCGACAACAATGGACCATATCTTTGATCATATCCGATAATGGAGACGCCAGAAGAGTCTAATCAAAGTACCTGTCCCACCAGCATTCCTGCTTGAGTGGTTCCTTAAGTCTTTGGTCCCACAGCTATCAAAAGACGTCGCGACTTCCAGAGTTTTCTCCGAAGAAGATGCCATCATGAGGGCTCAACAGTTTGAGCTCATCTATTCTCAGTCTGGTTTATTATACAACATCTTGCCAGATGCACCAAGTTTGATACTGGATAAAACTAGATAGAGAGCTGGACCACATGCCGATGGTATAGTTGGTTTAGCACAAACCAAGCCCGCTAAGCAATTGACAAAACAGTTGCAACAGTTATCCATACAACACACAGCGGCCAACAAAACTACTGCTTTGGCTACTCCCCCTACCCAAACGTCGAAAGTACACTCTGTGCAGTCGACTAACCCAAAGGCCACCCAGCAGTGGGAAGGGAAGAAAAAACAACAAAAGAAGGGTAAGGGGGATAAAAAACCCACTGATAATGCTGGTGGGGACAACATGAAAAAATGGAAGGTGAGGTATCCGTGCAACTCATGCGCGGAAGACCACCCGACCCATATTTGTCCTCAACTTGCAGAGGCCCAAAGGTTTGTCACACAACAACAACAGGCAGTGTTGACTAATCCCTTTCAACATGGGCAAAATTTAACTCAAGCCTCTACAAGCACAGAAGGGGGCAGCCAAGAAACCTTCCCTCCTCCAAACAATCCCTCATCCATGAACGTATATATGGTTAGGGGTGATTCTTTCATAACGACTAGAGCGCATGACTATAGTAAACCAAGTGCTTCTGAGAAGGGTAAAGAAGATGATCTCCCATCTCTTCCTCTACAGATTGAGAAGACGTTGGGAGAAACAATGACACGTATTCCAAAGGGTGCATTTAAAAAAGCTTCTCACAACCCAAATGCAAGGGCCTCCCAGAATTACTCTGTGGTGGAGGATTTATCACAAACCCCTTGTGTGATGTCTGCTTTGGAGGTCCTCCAAAGCTTCCCTACTTAGAGGAAAGCCTTGTTAACCGCTTTAGGCTCTATGGAGACTTGTAATACGGGTACCATCATGTTATATACAACTGACTTAAAACCTCGTCTGCCTTACCACGTAGCGTTTCAGATAGTAGTGTCTCATCCCATGAAAATTTTTACATGGAATATCTTCCACACAGTGGTCGACGAGGGAGCCTCAACATGCGTTATGTCGTTAGCATGTTGGAAGGTCGTTGGCCAGCCCGCTTTGTCTCCATCACCTACTCTCCTTACTGCTTTCGACGGTCATTCGTTCCGACCACATGGCATCATTCCTTCTTTCCCTATGCAGTTAGGAGGGAAAACCATGTGTGTCGAAGTAGAGGTAGTAGATGCTCCCCTCGACTATAACCTCTTGTTAGGACAGAGTTGGACTTATGTTATGCAAGCTGTGGTTGCTACAGTTTTCTGATTCTTGTTGTTTCCACACGAGGGTTGGATAGTGACCATCGATCAACTGTCTTTCTCCAGACCTGACCCAGCTTTGGGGGCATCCATGGTCCCAATGATAGATAATCCTCAACCAGGTGTCATTAACGTAGGAGTTGGTTTGTTCCCGTCCTTGATGGGTACCTTTGATTACCCACCTCCTCACAAAGATGTCAAATTTATATCTAATCACCATAAGGTTGAGATTTTTCAAGTTTCGTCGTTCCGCACGACTTACTTTGAGGATCTTTGGATTCTTCCTTCCCCATCAGCCACGATGGACGAGATAGGGCACTCTGGCATATCCATGCCCTTGTCAGCCACTGAAGTAGCGTACTCTTTAGTCTAGCAAGCTTTAGCTAACCCTGATCCAACTCCCGCACAAGAGTTGATCCACTTCTAGAGCCTATTTGGGCTCAGGGTTCTCTCGCTAACGTCGATTCGTTAGACTTAGTCTTTCCTTCTGACGAAGTAGTAATCGAAGCAATGACTTGTCTGGAGAAACCTTGGGAATATCTTCATCACAGATCATATTTCCTCCCAGAGTTAAGCCGAATCAAAGCAGGAGATTTCACCATTACCATGACGAGAGATCAGTGATGTCCTGTTAATCTCTTAGCTACACAGGAAATTTATGCTGAGGGTAATATGGTGACTATCGCTGAAATTATACCCATCAACATCTCCTGAAACCCTGGCATCATGGAGAATGTCTTCGTCGGAGCGGATTGCTTCCCCGAAGAGATTCAAATTTACACAGATATTTTCAAAGAATTCCACGATGTTTTTGCCTGGTCTTATGAGGAAATGCCAGGGATCGATCCGAAAATAGTTGAACATGAAATCACAACGTATTCTGATGCCAAGCCTGTTCGACAAAAACTTCTTCCAGTCAATCCTAAGAAAGCAACAGCCATCAAGATTGAGGTTGAGAAATTGCTAAAGGAAGGTTTTATTTATCTTATCCATTTGACTTAATGGGTGTCAAACCTTGTGCCGGTCAATAAAAAACAAGGCACGATTTGTGTATGTATCGATTTTCGTGATTTGAACAAGGCATGTCCCAAAGATAATTTTCCAATACCATTCATTGACCAGATCATTGATGAATGTGCCGGTTGTGAAGCCTTTTCATTCATGGATAGTTTTTTGGGATATAATCAAATCCAAATCAAACATGAGGACCAACACAAAACGACATTCATTTGTCCGTGGGGTACATTCGCATATCGTAAGATGCCTTTTGGCATTAAAAATGATGGAGCCACATTCCAACAGGCCATGTCTTTTTCTTTTCATGACCTCAAACATATAGTCGAGGCCTATTTAGATGATTTAGCATCACGCTCTCGCAAGCGAATGGATCATCCCACGCACCTTAGACTAATCTTCGAACGCTGTCGCTACTTCAAGATTCACTTGAATCCAAACAAGTGCAGCTTCTGCGTAATGTCGGGATGTTTGGTAGGTTTCATCGTATCAACAATAGGGATCATGGTCAATCCTCTTAAGGTGGAGGAAATAATCCAGTTGCCCCCCCCATGCACAATCTTACAACTTCAGAGTCTACAAGGCAAGGAAAACTTCTTACGATGCTTCATCACCAACTATGCCAAAATAACCAAGGGCTTTATGCATTTACTAAAGAAAGACGTTCATTTTTTCTAGGACGAAGCCGATCAACGCTCTTTCGACGCATTAAAACACACCCTCACAACCGCACCTCTGCTATGGCCACCTAACTATAACAAAGATTTCTTATTATATTTGGTTGCCGCAGAGTCAACCATAGGCATGGTTTTAGTTCAGGAACACGATTCGTTTTCAGAATACGTGATCTATTACCTGAGCCGAGGCCTTGTAGGACCGGAACTCAATTATTCTCATATCGAAAAACTTGCGTTGGCAGTAGTTCATGCTGTTCAATGGTTCCATCACTATGTTCTGTTTCGCAAGACCACCATCATTGCTGTCATGAATCCATTCCAGTACATGTTGACACGATGAGTTATAGGTGGAAAAATCAATAGATGGATATTCATCCTCCAAGAATTTGACTTAGACTTCGTTTCAGCAAAGTCCAAGAAGTCATTGGACTTCACAAAACTTATTTTGGAACTTCCGGTTGAGTTAGGTGACATTGTGCCTGAGGAATTGCCTATCTGGGGGGATATGTTTTTTATTGCTTCTTCAGACCCCTGGTACAGAGATATACTTATCTATCTCCAGACTTTGAAGTGCCCCACCTCTGCTTCTCATGACGAGCGTCGACGGATATGCCATCAGGATAAGAATTATCTCATACTTGATGATACGTTGTATCGAAGAGGTGTAGACTGCATCTTGCGTCGATGTCTCACTCATGAGGAGGCCATAATAGTGCTCAACGATTTCCATACTGGAGCTTGTGGCGGTCATTTATCTGGGTTGGCAATAGCCCAAAAGATTCTACGAGCAGGCTACTTCTGGCCCACACTTATCAAAGATTGTATCGAATCGGTCAAGAAGTGCCATCCGTGCAAAATCTTCTCTCGGAAGATGAGGGCACATCCCGCTCCTATGTTTCCTGTCATCATAGTTGTTCCCTTCACTAAATGGGGGATTGATTACACTACATGCAACCCTCCGTCAGCAAGGGGGCACCACTATATCATCGTAGCTGTCGACTACTTCAATAAGTGGGTCGAAGCTATGCCAATGTTTAAATATGATGGAGAGACTGCAACTCTCTTCTTATTCAACCAGATCATAGCAAGGTTCGGCATCCCGACAGAGATTGTCACTGACCATGGCAGTCACTTTCAGAACCAAATGATGAACGAATTAACATCAAATATTAGGTTACGGCAGGAACATTCATCACCTTACTACCCCCAAGCCAATGGGAAGGTGGAAGCTGTAAACAAGACTCTTAAGATGATTCTACAGTGAACTATCAACTCAGCCAAGTCAAATTGGAATTTGATGTTATACTCGACATTATGGGCTTACCGAACAACTGTTAAGACTGTAACCGATTTCTCACCTTTTCAACTCGTTTATGGGCTGGAGGCAGTCTTGCCCATCGAATGTCAAATCCCATCTTTAAAATTGGCAGTAGAGTTATTGCCAGCCACTTCTCCACTTGAAGAACGCTTAGTACACCTTGAGCATCTTGATGAGCGGCGTCGCGATGCGGCCCTAGCCAATGAGGCTCACAAACATAAGGTCAAGTGTCAATATGATAGGTCCGTTCATCCTCGGATTTTCTCTGAAGGCAACCTTGTCCTGGTCTATGACCAAGACAAGTACCCCTGGGGGCAGGCAAGTTTAAACTCATGTAGTTTGGACCCTTATTTATAAGAGAGGTATTAAAAAAGGGCGCTTATTGTTTGGTTGATTTTTAAGGGAATGCTTTGGCAGAGCCTAGAAATGGGCTCTACCTAAAGAAGTATTACTCATAGACAAGTCACTGTGGGTAACTTTTTGTAACATATGTATAGTCTTTGTACTATTACTTTTTACGTTTCTTTTAAAGTGTTATGGACGTGTCATTGATGTTATCTTTTGTTAATATGGAATATGTCAAGTGAGTCCGAGGTGTTCATGGGGTATGCAGACGGTGCTAGTTGACACACATGGAGGCTTGCCTCCGCAGCTTGGGTAATCTTTACACCTCAGGGTCAGTTGTTATCTTCTGGAGGTATATGCTTAGGTGACACCACAAATAATGTCACCGAGTATAGTGCAGTTATTGAGTTGCTTTGTGATGCCTTGTCATTGGGTATCTCTCATCTCCGGGTCTATCTCGACGCTCAACTGGTTGTGTTGTAGCTAAACAAAGTATACCGGGTTCATGATCCAAATTTACATCGACAATTCCTTAGGGTACGTCTCTTAGAACAAAACTTTGATTATATTACATATTTTCATGTTCGTAGGAGATTAAACCAAATTATAGATACTCTAGCTAATCAAATTTTAGATTGGTATCTTGCCCACATATAAAAGAACATGGACATAAACATGTAAATACATTTTTGCACACAGAATCCATAAGACACAAAAAAGATAAAAACCATATATAAACATCATAAAATAACCAGAGTACATAGATGGACGCAAGCACCTCAAAAATGGGAATAGTAACGAGTCACCGGGCTTATGCCCTCAAAAAGTATAAACAAGTAGGTGCTCGTGGCACATAAAAATTCTAATTTTGTTCAGGGCCTATGGGCCCTATTATAATCATCCACAACATGGGCTAAATGCCTAAACAATTGGACCCATGTCCGAGGTGCCCCCACAACATGAGGCTGCATGGATGGCAGAAGATCCTCTATCTCTACCATCGGGACTATGCGAGTGAGCGCAGTGAAGTTCCACTCCACTCGTCTAAGGACCCTCTCGGCCTCTCCAGCTGGGAGGTTCTCTGCTACTGCTTCTCCCCCAGCGGCGGCAACTGTAGCTTCTGGCCGTGGACGATTCCTGTTCCGTGCATAATCGGTGGGTCACACAGGTCCCACATCTGCATGCAACAAAGGTTTACCCGTCAAATACTCTGGCATACAAAAAAATGATATATATAACAAAAAGACATAAAAATTACATATGAAAACAAAAAAACTACAAAGGTGGAGACTTACCCATCTCCCCTCGCTCCTCACCAGGAGGCACGGGTATCTCAAGATCTCTAGAGAAATCTATCCCTGCATACGGGTAGTCCTCGATAACAGGGATCTATCGTGACAGCCAAGCAAAGAAATCGTCGTCGAAGGACTCAATGGTCCTTCCACCACCTTGTCGCGGCAGTAATACTACCCATCTACACACTGCAGGGAAAGAGGCCTGATGTCCTCGTACTACAACCCAAGGACTGAAACTCGGAACTCTCTCAAAAAAGAACGAACACAAGATGGTCCCAAACCCGAAGTTCCTCTGTGTCCACTGTCGAAAATCTTTCAATTGCCTCTTCATGCACTCCAACAGTGTGGTACTCTAGTAAAAAAATTGTGCATTCATGCACTGGATGGCATAGTTCATCTGTGCGCGTGAAGCCTGATGCACGGTTGCTGAGCCGGTAATCTGCCCAATCAGTAACAATATAGTCTGCAATGCTAAGTTAGTAATCTTGCTAATGGGTACCTGGGAGCCCACACGGTCAGTCCCAACCTCACAATTCTCAGCTATCAATTCCGAGATCTTGCTTGGCCCTGTAGGAAAAGTCATGAAGTTGACTGGTTCCCCCCTCCTTGAGAGGCCAGTCAGAAAGTAGATATCCTCGGTGGTGGGCACCAGTGATTGCCCCTCTAGCATAAATGCCTCTGCATCAGGGTTCCAGTAGTCAATCAAGGCATTCAGTAGCCTTGGTTGTGCACGCATAAATGGACATAAAAATAATTTGAGTAAACCGCATTACATTAACACGGCCACGACATTCGGATCTGCTGCAACCAACTCACTGATTGCCTCATGCTCCCTTTCCCTCCACTGGACATACATCCTGCCAACACAACAAGGTAAAGGAGGGTCAGTGCTTCTTTTAGTTTTCTTTTTCATCATAAAAGGGGGGTACACGCGGGCTGTAGAGGTGACAATCGCGTGTACACACGAGCAGACTTTACTCTGCCCGAATGTACACGTGGCCTGTCTAGAGACAACCCACATGTACCTAGGGCCGACCTTTTTAAGGTCGACGCCCACCCAAAAAATAAACTAACTAATGAAATTGAAGTATTGAATAGCTAGATAAGAGAGTTTGTACTTACTTGGTCCAAGCAGAAGTTTGTTTCGTCCACTGTAGCTCCCGGAATCACTGTTTTTGGCAAAGGGGGTCTTTTGGCTCCAGAGTCAATTTCCAAATCAGTAATGGTGATAATGAGCTGCCAGCTTCTATTTATAGACTTTTTGGCCTCTTTTTGTCACTTTTTTGGCCTCCCTTATTAGTTTCTTTATACCAAAATCCATTTAGAGTGATTCAGGAGTTATATGGGAGGGATTTGATCGGGTATTGGGACAATTTTTTTTGAGTTTTGAGAAAATATTGACGGTCCATAAAAAAATTTCAAAACCAACTTGAGCATATAGGTTAGGTTATCACCCCAACTTTTGCATCTCGTTGTCTTTTTCTTCTACTATAGGATTGATACCATCAGGTTGTGACACGGAACCATCATATCTGCTCTAGAAGTGTCGCAACTTGGTGGTAGAGCTTACCAGAACATGGATGCCCTAGGTAGGTCCTAGTTGCATTATGGTGTCCATGCCGTTTCTAAAAACACTGTAGGCTCGGGAGTCCGTATAGTCTTTCCTGAATATGAGTTTGAACCTCATTTGCATGAGTCTTTTTCACTCTTTGTCTCACCCTCAGGACTCCCAAAAAGTAACGAGTCTCCTTTTAAGCCCTTTTCAGACCCTCTAAAAATGAAAAGATTGCCGAGCGATCTTGTGATCTTTCACGCTCGTTAAACTGAAATTTGAAGTCACGTCTGTCCAGCAATAGTTTACCCCTTTTTAAGTCCGGACGGTCAACTATACGAACAAAGGTATAGTCTATCGAATTTCCATTCTTTAGAAGAGTACTCTTAGGTATAATTTTATTCCTTTTTCGGGCCTGAGGGACTAAACTTACGAAAAAGAAACCCCCACAGAGTCCATACTTAAGCTCTTTTCAGACTCCCTAAAATTGAAAAGATCGTCGAGTGACCTTATTCTTTCACACTCGTTAAATTAGTCTAGAAGAATATTCCTGGCAGAGTCCATAGTTAAGCTTTTTTCAGACTCCTTAAAAGTGAAAAAATAGCCGAGTGATCTTGTCCTTGTCACACTCGTTAAAATGGTTTTGAATTGACGTCTAATCGGTTCTAGTTTATCCCTTTTTCGAACCGACTAGACTATTGTCGAAAAAGGTACCCCAACGGAGTCTCCTTTTATGCTTTTTCAGACTCTCTAAATATGAAAAACCACCGAGCTTACCTTCTCTGGGCTCGTTAAACTTACATCGAAGGATGTTACCATTGTGTGTTCTATCAACTGCATTTGCTTACCTTATCCACCAGCCTTGTGACAATTTGCTTCTGTGTCTTAACACCTTTGGCCGTCGTAGGATTTTTCCTGAGTATCATTTTACTAGAACATTAGTCTTGTCCTTGTGACTTGAGCTTGTATGTTTGCAGTAATCGTTCCTCCATTGTAACGTAATATTCCTTTATTCTTTTTCCAAAATTATCAAAAAGAAAAAAAAAATCAAATATACCCCAAAAAGAGGATGGGAAAAGTACTTTCTTTATTGGCAGCATCATGAGTTGCCCTTGGATAATTCACATCTGTCCATTTGATCAATAGACTATGGGATGTAGTACGACCTTAGGAAGCTTTTCTCGCTATATAGAGTTGTGTCCTCCACAATTTGGTTATTCTTCCAAACATATGGAGAGTTTGCGTTGCCTCCTGCTTCGTAGAGTTATGATTAACATATATGCTGCATGAGTCTTATCACTTGTCGTGCTATTGTCCAAGGGAAGATTGTCACTAAGCCTAAGTCGACCCCTCTGCAATATGTCTCTTGTCCGCATACTCGGCCATCCTGAACGTCCAATCAAGTCCTTGTTCGAAATCACTGAAGCCTTCAGTACGATCATCAAGATTATCAAGTCCATAACCGACGAGCCGTCGAAGACCTCTGGGTAGTGCAGTTGTACACTCATATTACACTCCTACCTGAGTTTTAGAAGATTTTGAAGTTGTTGATCGAGCTCTGAAGTACAGCCATCAGGCCGAATCAGCTTCTAGAATATAGATACTCTATATGTATATCTTTCTGATTTCGAGATGTAGCTCCACTATGTATTATTCGCGGCTACTCTTTATAGTTATTTGACATGGATCTACAGTGTATTTGATTGGTATCCATGGTTCTATTTTATCCCGAGCATGGGTATGCCCGCCTCGGTGAGAAATTTGTTATTTTGCAGACGACACCTCCTGGCTCCTGATCCTTGGGCTCAATCGTTTGGCACATCAGTAAAGATTGGTAATGTATTTCGGCCATCAGATTCTCTTCTAACCTCACAAATTAGGGGTCATCTGTTATAACCCTAAATTGCACCACACATGCTTACCTGGCATCAGGCCAACTCATATCCCTTTCTTTCCAAAACTCTGCTGAACAACTCTTTGAAAATCCTCTTGTGTCAAGGCCCACACACCCTAACCCATTACTGCACTCGTGTGCACACTGACTGACTCACAACAGCCTGCGTGTACCTAACAAAGCACGAAAAAAGGAAAGTTGCCGACGGAGCAAAAAGCTATGGGTCAGTTAACTGAAACTCTCGGCCATGCATGGCCGAGGGTTCGTCCAAAACCCTAGCTCCTTCTAGCCTATAAAAGAAGGGGTAGGGGTACCATTTGGAGGAGGAAAAAATATAGAGAAGAAAATCTGTCCATTTATGTAATCCATTGTCTCAACCCTTTATCATTTCCTCATGCCAAAGGAGATTTAACGCAAAGCAGTTGAAGGACAGAAGAAGAGGAGCCCAGGATCAGGTTCAAGGAGCGGTGGCCGGTCTCAGCTTTTTTGTAAGTTGATTCACTTTCAGTAATAAAAGAATAATTTTCTCGTCCCAATGCATGGATTGTCTATGGTTTGATTGATTTATGCTTGATTTCTAACCCTTGAGTATAGAAGTAGCATGCATGCATAATTGGTGTTTGCCTTGATTGCAGGTCATCTGTGGAAGGAGCAGCGCAAGCAAGTAATCAAAGAGCAACGAAGGATCTACATCGAACGCCGATAATAAGGTTGGTGGTCCTTTTCCATGCATTTACTATGAAAAAGGGGTTTAAATCTTGGGTTGTAGGTAAAAGAGTAGTTTCTATTCGGTCAAAATCTGCATGCAAGTCTGACCCTAGTTTGCTAGTCCGTAGGGTGTTTTTCCCAACAACAAAATGAAGATGAAAATTCCAATTTATAGGAAGAAAATTTCATCCTTCTATATACTCCATATGAAGATATTTCATGGAACAAATTTGAAATTGAAATCAAGGAGCCTCCACCCAATGGAAAAGAATATTTCACCCTTGCAACAGATGATGAAAAGTCACAAGAGCACTTGCAACAAGAAGAATTGGTGAAAGAAATAAATCTTGAGAAGAATGATGAACAAGATTTCCATTACATGAAGGAAGAATATTTTCAAGACATTGTTGATGAATCAAGAACCTTGGAAGTGGTTGGAGATAAGGAGAAAGATGAATGTATTCTAAGATTGTAAATTTCTCATCCAATCAAAGACAATAATATTCTTGAGCAACCAAGAATTGATTTCATTGAATCATGGTTCCAAAGCATTGTTGGCGAATAAATGCAATCGGATCCTCAACACACCTGGATCAATTTTTCTCCAATATGCATTGAGAGTGCCCCTGACTCATTGATACAAGTGTCAATATGTTCTACAACTTTGGAGTTCATTCCAAAGACCGGTTGGATGCTTGAGTGGATCCATTGGAAATTTACCTACACTTGAAAGTATCCCTTACCTTCAAGTAAGGTAGGGTAGGTAGATCTTGTTTGTATATAATTTACTTCTTCAGTTCAAGTTTCTAATAATAAGGCAGTCACTATATGGAAAATAACTCCATGAAGGAAGAATTTCAAGAATCCATTTCAAATATGAGTCCATAGCCCATTGTATAAGGAAGCTAGTCTTTAGATTCTGGTGTTATTAGCAACCCACAGGGGGGCACTGTCCCACAGTTGGAGCCATATGTTGATAAAAATGTAGTCACTTATATTTTCCCACTCCTTGTATAATAAAAAATTTGACATCAAAGAAGAAATTTTTTGAACTATTATAATTTCATTGTGTATCCCTCAATATCATCTTCACGACAGATTTCACGGAATTAGAATCTGATTCTGTATGACCAATATATGCATAATTTTGTTCAGAAGTCCAACAGAGATATTACAAAAACAAATATGAAGAATTTTTCTAAGTGTCATGTTCTCCTCTCCTCTCCTTTCCCTTCACCTATCCCTTAACTTCTCTTCATGCTCTCATTCTATACTTAGTAATTTTTCCCCATTGTCTCATCACTCTCATATATTCCCTCATACTTCACCATTTTCTCTCTTCCACTCAATTTGTTGACATTCTTGTTTCCTCGAAGCTTTTATGAAATGCTAAAAGGAATTGTAGGATTGTTGGGATATATGAATATTCAAATCAAACTAGATGCCAAACCAATCAAAAGAAGGACTTATCGATTAAATCCTAAGTATAAGGAAAAGATGCACAAAGAATTAGATCGAATGTTGGATGCGGGGATCATTGTCCCTGTAGAGGAATATGATTGGATTAGTCCTATGGTGGTACAACCCAAGAAAATCAGGGATATTTGAATATGTGTTGATTTTAGGAGTCTCAATGTATTCTACTTCCATAACCCTTTATCACATGAAACTATTGGCTCAAGGACAAACCAAGTAATAGTGGCAGGGTCCTGTTGGAATCCAAAGTTTTGGCTTCATTTCACACGTGTGCACAAACAAAGTGGTGTGTGCTCATTGCAAAGTTTTGTGCACACCTAAGGGAATGCATGAAGGAAGACAAGGAGTGTGTGCCCGACTGAGTTTTGATAACACATGCTAGGCCTAAAAGGTTTCCAAATGTGCATTGGTCCTAGTTTTGATGCACACCAGAAATCAATGTAACATCCTACTCTTGTGAGCACATGATGTTGACTTATTATTTGAGGACACTTGCATGCAAGTGATTCAGTTATAGTATATGGTTATCTATTTCACTTATGGATTCTTATGATGATGTAGATGGATTGTGATTTATGTTGTTTGATATCTATGTATTGACAGATTCTATTGACGATTTTCCCCTGAGTGTGCAGAACACTTGACAGATTGAGGATGCCGATGGCATCACTGGACCTCCTTGGACTCCGGATTGATTCAGGGAGTGGATTGTATTGGTTTGGGCATTTCATTTATGCATATGTGACATATGATCGATTATATTATGATGTTGTTTATGGATCATTGACATTGTTTTGTTGATGGATGCAGGCTGACGATTGCTTGCTAATCTGACTCACATAAGGAGTAAAGGGGCCTTGCACAAAAACTATATATTGAGGGAGAGGTGTGGCATCATCCTATTGGAATCCATATATTCATGTCGTTTTCATCGATATTTAAAGCATAGTTTTAATGAAATAAATTTTTTTAATAGCTGCCTCTTTGTGTCTACGAAGACTTCAATTATGATTTTCGTTTTGAAAAGATCGCTTGATTGGTTGTGTGTTTTTGAGTTCATTTTTTTTAATAAGTATATCATTTATTATTGTTCAATTTCATGATTGTTTAAGCATGAAATTGAAACAAGATTGATCTAAACACATCATATAGATTCTAAAGCTTCTCCTTGTGAAATTAGATGAGTACTAAAAAAGGCCTAGTGATCTTAAGAACCTTAAAGGATATCGAGCTTATCATTTTGTGATTTGTTTCTTTAACATTAGTTTATGAGTTGATCACCTTTGGGGTCTACCTTAATCATTTTATTCATTTGGAGTTTTGATTATCACCTACCACCTCCATGATCGCTTATGAAACTAAACTTTGATATAACTTTGAAGTATGAATGCTCTCCCCTAATGTCATATCACAGTCTAATCATTGTTGTACAGGACTTTCATCCATGCTATGAAAAAATTACTCCCTCATCCTGTTGGCTTAAGCTCGCATTCACTGCCTTGGTGGTGGTGCTTCTTTTTTTGTTTAGGTTGTCAATAGAGGAGGTGGTTTTCAATTACGCATGTCCTCTGGTTCAACATTCAATCAACAACCTGAGTGGTGGTTATGGTGGAATTCTCCTGAAGCCTTAGTTATCGGGTCACCTCCGAAAATTCATAACTTATCGTTAATATCGGGTGGTTTCAAACACAGACCCCTCTTCGCTACACCTGCTAGTTTATCGTGACCGAGTCCATGTCCCCTATGGTAAGGATAGAGCCAAATGACTCACAAGACTTTCTCTCCCACGATGACGTTGTGGATGATCTCACAATATTTGGGTGGTTTAAATTCATATAGTCATTTGAGGGTTTTAACCTTGAAGACTCTCAAGATTTTTCATAGACCTTCGATGGTACTAGGGCCAAAATAAGCGATTTACAGTTGGAATTCAATGATGATTCAATTGCAGAAGCCACGAGATTGTCCCGAGAAGGAGATCATTGGTTCAATAATCTCAAATTCGAAGGTATCCCTTGGCACTTGCTAATGGTTTCCAAGAATTCGAGCTACGATGTCAAAGGTACACCCATAATTTTGTTTAAACCTCGATGGCACGATTTACTAATAATAATCAAGCAATTCGTCACCTGCGAGGGATGATATGGATTAGTATTCCTGTTTCATATTCGTTTGTTAATGGTTTTCTTAGGGTTTGGTTTAAACATGTCGTTCTACCTGCTTAAAAGCCTTCAAAAAATGGATAGATTTTACTAGAGGAAAAACCTTAATGCACACTCCAGCCTCTTTCATCATGGCCTGATTCAAATCTTGGTCATTTTCCAATTGTCAAAGGATGGGGATAACTGGCACAATTTTGTGGGTAGGAATGGTTTCTCTCCACTCACACCTGAAACAATAATTGACTCACCCTTGTGTTTTGACGAGCCTACCATCCCTTGCCAATTGACTCACTCTCTACGAGACCTTCATGTTGAATTGCAAGAAGACCCTGTGTCAATTACCAAAACCCATGTTGATTTGCATAAATCAACCAAAGGCACACACCAGAGGTGCGATTTCATTCCGAAAAAATCCTTAGAAGATGTGTTGGATAAATTGAAGAGTAAGGTCCTTGTTATTCCTAATCCTGGGCAAGATGTGGTTGATATAAATGAAATTAAAACCAAGAAACAGGGAAGACATAAACATAGAGGGTTCCATAAATTGATTTCAAGAACAAAATAAATGGTCGACTGCTTTCCAGAATGATCAGGAATCAACATCATAGTCGTGAAAAGCCTATACCTATTATTGATTTTGAAGATTGGATCTCTACTGATGATACTAGGGCTGGCTCACCCAAGTACAATTTTGTATCCAATTTGACTCCTTTTTTAAAGGAATAAGAAYGTTTCTTGGGTATTCAGTATGATCTCAAAAGAATTATGGAACAAGGTGAACCTCTTACTACAAATCAAAATCCTCCATTGCCGAATCTATGACCGGTGTTTTGTGAAAGTTGTTTTGATTGGATCCAAAGATACTATTGAGACATCCCTTACCTAAAGGCTTAGTTGAATCAAGTGCTCACTCAAAACTTAGTTCTTGAAAAGGAAAACAATGACCTCATAGCTTTCATTCGATCGAATTCACACAGAGCCAACAAGCGTTTCAAGAGATCGGGAAATGTGGTTATAAAAAACTCCACCAGTTTCAATGCTATTATAAACTTAGATTTGTCTGATGTTTCTCTTTCAAAATTCTGATTGGTAAATAGTTTTCTTGTGATTCACGATTGGATTTTTTTTTGGATAATAAATGAATTCGTTTTTATTTTGTTTTTATTTAGATCAACTACAGAATCAAAGATTTTGTAGCTTGTCTTTTAAATTATTTATTTCATTATTGCCTAATTTAGATTTCGTTTTCTTTGTCTCAGGTGAACAATGTTGGAAGATTGGTTGAGGTCATTGATGTCAACCCTACTCATTGGTTTTGGACCGCATGATTGATGAAGGTATTTGGACATGAAGGACAATGTACATGAAGGAACAAAACCCATGGATGGATAGTATACATCATGTTGTTTCCGGTGGTAGGTGGTGTTAGAATATAGAATATTGTGCTCATTTTACCATTGAAAATATCACTATTGTCACCCAACCATAGGCCGAAGCCACCCTCCGAGCACCTTAACCTTGAATGAGAATTACTTCAGAAGCAAACCCTAGGATAGATATCCAAACAAGGTGTAGTGCATCTTCCTCTAAGGATAGCGCACCAAAAATAGCTGATCAGATAGTACAAACCCTAGCCAAGAGAAATTCCAAGATAAAACATAACTGCTAGCTACAACAACTGCACCAGCATCTCTCCTCCAAACCTATGCACAAGACTGCAACTGCACTGCACAGAACTGGCTCTCTGCAACTGCTGAGATGTGTCAAATGAGAAATTGGCGCGTTGTATTTATAGTGGTTCTGGTAGACTTACTGGGGCCGAATTCTCCTTTTGGGTACCTGTCTATTTATTATATATTAATTCTTCTATCCAACTTCTTATCTTGGAGGCTAATAAACTAATACATATTATCTTCTTGAGCCAACAAGTCTTCTAGGGTTATTAGCCAACTCATTAGGGTTTCTCTTGCTTCACGAAGTCTTCTATTCTCATCAGGTTTACATGTGGAGGTAAATACCTCCCACAGCTACCATAATATCAACAGGTGGCATGTCACATGGATCCTCATGGTTGAGGAGAAATGAATTTTTGAAGATGACAAAGTGAATTGAAGAAGGAAGTACATGTAGGCCCTGAAGATAATTAAAGAAAATAATTACACAATAAGAAAGTGTTAGGTCGGCCCTAATGTTAAAAGGAAGTGACATAAATGGTATAAATAAATATCATTATACATTCATTTGATACACAAGTCAAATTTCAGAGGAAATCAAAAGTAAAGAAGGCCATATTTAAAGGGAGGATGAAGTCTTTTGGTGATGTGTTCTAAGGTATGTTATTTTCAGGCCATCTTACCATTTTTGATATAACTTTTTTTCTAAATGATTCAGATGATGAAATTGCTATGATATTGAGATGACATATCAATGTACATGTGTTAAAATATTCATCTCTTGATTCACTATAATTATGGAGATACACTCTGTGGAAGATAGGGTTTTTGACCTATCCTGAAGCTAGTCAATAAATAGGTGTTCCGGGTAAAAAAGCCATAACTTATTCATAGAGAATCCAAATGAAGTGGGACTAATTTCATTAGAAATAGTACAAACTTTAGTTTCTTGTGGATGAGTTTCAGAATCTGATGTTAAATATTGAGCGCGGGGCAGTCTGTACAAGTTCGCTCTCCTGAATGAACCAAAATTGAATAAAGTCTACCATTCTTTCTATAACTTCTTTTTGGGGAGGATTCAAGGAGTGAAACTTGGAGGAGTTTCAGAGAATACATTGAGTAATATTATCTATAGGATCAAAGTATTCCAATAATTGAATAATTACAGAAGTTGAAGAAGTCTCAGGAAGCATTCTCAGGCTCTATGTGATGGTTGGTTGATGGTGATGATTTAATGTAAATTTTTATTATCTCTCATATATTCTTGGGTGGAAGGAAGGGGAAAGGATGGAGAGGTAAACCTTCTCTTTATATTGGAGGACTGTATATTCCTCTCGGAGGTTTATCCCTCCCTTTATATTTGGAAGTTGTAGCTACCTTTATAAGTCATTACTTC
Organism: Picea sitchensis; assembly: GCA_010110895.2. Lineage (NCBI taxonomy): Eukaryota > Viridiplantae > Streptophyta > Pinopsida > Pinales > Pinaceae > Picea > Picea sitchensis. The sequence goes on from SNQJ01S0044052.1 coordinate 42,545, forward strand.
CATTGACCAATAACTATTGATTATTTCTCATATATTGTGCATGGTGTATTGTGGTGTATTGATGTAAATATTGTACTATTGTTCATCACTCATTGGATATAATTGAATGGTTTAAGTATAAGTTGAAAAAAATAAAAATTAATTGTACTTGATACTGATTCACCCCCCTCTCAGTATCAACAATTAATATCAGAGCAGGTTGCCTTCGGAACAGTTTAACCACTGGAAGGAAAATCCTGAGCAAAGATGGATGACCATGAGCACATTTCAAATGGGATTTAAAAATTTGATGGAAGAAATTATGCATACTGGAGTGATAGAGTGAAAAATTACCTAACGTCTTTTGGAGTAGAAATTTGGTACTTAGTTGTAAATGGCTATGTAATCCCAAATAATGCTCCAACTGATCCAAATGAGAAGAAGCTTACGAGTTGTAATTCAAAATCTAGACATGTTATTCTAGTAGAATTGGCACCAACCATTGCTAGAGAAGTGATGGGATAAAACACTTCTAAAGAGGTATGGGAAAAACTCAAGAGTATCTACGAAGGTGATCCAAAAGTTAAGCAGGTCAAGCTTCAACGACATAGAGCAGAGTTTGAAAATTTGAAGATGAATGAAAAGGAAGATATTGCAACCTATATTCGTAGAGTTGATGAAATTGTTAATGCTATCAGAGGATTAGGTGAAGATCTTGTTGGACACACCGACTACACTGAGAGGGGGGGTGAACAATGTAGGGCTCTTTTTCCCAAAAATCCTTTGATGTCAACATGTAGAAAAGGCATGCTCTACATCAATAGTCAATGTGACTATCTCTCCCAAACAATAATCATCAATCACATCAATGTGACTATCACTCCCCCTTTGACATCAATGGAAAAGGTCCATTTTCCTCTTGGGGCTGCTCCCCCTACTTGAAATTTCCTTGGGGCTACACCCTCTATCTAAGTGCCTTTGATCTTCCTCTGAATAATCTCTCCCCCTTTGAACAAGGGATATCACTCTGATGTAATGATGAAAATACATCAAACATACTCCCCCTGTGACCATCACTCCTCCTAGAATTATTCCTCTATGCTCTTTCTTCAAATATATGGATCTTTTCTAGGTATGCATCTGATAAATATCTCCTCCTAGAATCATGGGAAGAAGAATGACTCGCCCTATGGGTATGTCTCCCCTATCTTCTTTGCGAGATGAACAATGTGCTACCATATAACAATCCTTGGACCTATTCATGCATCAAACTCATGCTATACCAAGCATCATGAAGCAAAATATATGTCAACACTGAAATAAAGATTCATGAGAAAAATATCAACCAAGCACATCCTGTACAAAAATGTTTGTTCATTGTTGGAGCATAACCCTAACTTACATTAGTTTATACCTATCTTAGACTCCTAGATCTTGGTTAATACTTTCCATCAAGCTTTATTTCACTTAATTTGGCCACACAGAGAAGAAGGGCGCCTCATCCCTAGAGTTTAGGGAAAACTGCTATTTTTAGATCAAGACTCAACTCCTGGTTCTTGATTTTCTTGATTTTCTTAATTTATTATTGATTTATTCCAACTCCCCCATGAAAAAAATCATCCATTATTGGATAATGTGCACCTCCTCTTTGAGTGAGATATTTATTCCTTAATTAATGATTTTTGTCTTTACTATTATTAGTAACTACTATTTCGGGTAAGTTAAGTGAGTTGGAACTGCTTCTCTTGTCAGTTAAGTGAGCTTAAGTGAGCTAATGTGCACCACTTGACTCTTGTGGGCATTAATGAGTGTGTGAAATGTGTATTTAGTGGTCTAGGTCGAACTATGTGGTCTCCCTTAGCCTATGACACCTATTTTAGCCTTTTCTAGCTTTTTTGACTATAATTTCTATGTTGGAAATTCTATATATTCACCTCCTCTCTTCTTTTTGAGGTTGGTTGCTCATGTATATTAATTTTTTATTAATATAATTCTCTGATTTATGGAGAAAAAAATTTCTCTCATCTCTTGAATATCAGCAAATTGTATGTGTTCAATTTAACTAGAATTCTAGATCTATCGGGGTTTCTGCAGGAATTCTACATGGTATCAGAGCTAGATTGAATCTAGTGGATTGTACACGGTTTTATTTGCAGGTATATATCATCAGGAGGTGTATAAAGAAGCAATGGATCATCTCTCTCAGCCCAAAAAACTCGTTCTAAATCATTTCAATTACTTCGAATGGAAGACATAGATCTCTCTTCTCCTCCGAAGCAAAGGGCTTTACAGGGTAACAATGGGAACGGAGAAAGAACCGACTGCTGCAGCGGATAAGATAAAGTATTTCAATAAATTAGATGAAGCAATTGGGATGATATGCCTATCAATTTCCATAGATCTCCTCTTTCATGTCAGTGGAGCCACTACTCCCGATGTGGTCTAGACCACATTGGAAGGACTATTCGACAAGTAGGATGCAATGAGAGTGCATCAACTGGAGAATGAACTCATATCCCTAAGTCCAATTCATTTCAGTAACATGCAATAATTATTCACCAAGTTAAAATCCCTCCTCATTGAACTTAATTCATGTGGAGTCAAGAAAGAGGAAGATCAACTCATCCTTTCAATTCTCTCGAAATTAGGCCCTGAATATTCCATATTTGTATCGTCTTTTCAAGCATCTAAATTGACTTAGGAAACATGGAAAATGCCTCCATTGAATGATTTCATTGTAGTATTGACTCAAGAGAAAGATAAGTTAGTCAAAGCAGGTGCCATCAAGTGTTCCAAGAACCAAGCACTTGCGGCTACTGATGCTCCAAAGAGCAGTGGAAAAGACAAGCAAAAAGGAAAGGGTAAATTTCCTGAATCGAAGAAGGATAGATCCACACAATATTCAGAGAACTCTTCTAAGCCTAAGGGTAAGAATAATAAGAAGGAAAGAAAAATTTTCAGCTACTATTCCAAAGTTTTTCATCCTGAATAAAATTGCATGAGGAAGACTATCAATGAGATGGCTAAGCAATTGCAACAGCACAATCTCATGGTGCCCGAAAATGAAAAGAAGAAAGATGATAACAGAATGGGAGGGAGAGCACGAGATGGTCATGATTTAATGTATTTAACATGCACTTCATCAGCTTGGATCCTTGATTCAGGTGCATTGAACCATATAGCTGCATCAAAAGATGAATTTTCCTCCATCGAAGAAAGCACCAAATCCCCAATTTACTTGGGAGATGCCACACCCGCAAAGGTGTGCGTAGAAGGAATTGTTGATATTGAAGGGGGTTGCTTCAAAAATGTGTTTCATGTTTCCTCGCTGTCCACAAATCTTCTCTAGATATATCAGATCACTCATTCCGGCTCTTGAAGGAAGGTGGATTTCACTCCGGACTTCGCAGTGATTACCGACATTTCCACAGGCTCGCAACTTGCACATGGAATTGCAGATCACAGTTCTCGTTTGTATTTCTTCTCCCACTTTGTTCCTAAATATATTAGCATTGTATTTATATCACAATATAATTATATCATCAGGTTATGTCATGAAATATTTGTCCATCTAAACTATAAGTACTCGCATCAACTCAACAAGGAAAACATGGTAGAAGGATTGCCAACTATTAAATTCACAAGCGATGTATGTCAAGGATGCATTCTTGGCAAGCATCCAAAGAAAAAGTTTGACAAAGGGAAGGCAGAGAGCTTCTTCACCTCTTGGGAGGATTCATAGTGACATCACAGGCCCATTCCCGCAACCTTCAATCAGTAAGGCTCGATATGTACTCACCTTCATAGATGATTTCTCTCGCTTTACTTGGGTATTTTTTCTGAAATTAAAATCAGAAGTATTTGAATGCCTTATAGAATTTAAAGCACTTGCTGAGAATGAGTCTGGGTGTAAGATTAAGATACTCTGTACTGATAATGGGAGGGATTATTTCAACAAATATGTGCAGCAACTTTGTATGGATGCAGGTATATAACTACAACACACAGTGCCATATACACCACAGCAGAATGGTGTTGCGGAGAGGAAAAACCGGTCCTTAAAAGAGATGGCCAATTGTATGCTACAGTCAAAATAATTAGCTTCCAAGCTATGGGATGAATCTATTAATTGTGAATAATACATTTAGAACCAATTTCCTCACAAATCACTCAAAGGTACCACTCCTTTTGAATGTTGGACCGGTAAGAAACTGAAAGTGTCGCACTTTCACATTTTTGGTTCACGAGCATGGGCTCACATTCCGACAGATAAGAGGAAGGATTTGGAGCTTCAAAGTGTTGAATTCTTATTTTTTGGATATCCTGAAGGTGTCAAAGGATATATATTGTTGGACTCTCACGTTCATTCTAGCTCGAAGTGTGAAGTTTGAAGAAGAATCATTGCATGATTTTTCAGAAGACCCTGCTGAGGAACCACTTGTTGTCACTGACGAGGAGGAGTCAAAAGATTCTTCAAGAACTTCAAAGAAGCCACCAGAGAATAATTTTGGGTCTAATATAGATTATGAGGAGAAGGTCATGTCTGATCCAATTCAGTTTCCAACTTGGGCAGAGAAAACCCTTCAAGATGCAGGTGAACTAGTCGGTGATCCTGCGGATACAAGAAGGACTAGATCACAGTTTTTTGGGGCTCCTCAAGACCTGGCTGCCACAAAAACTTTGATGCCCATATATTTCTATATGAAACTTGGTTCAGATCCATATTCACACTCTAAAGCTGCTGGAAACCCACTTTGGGAGGCTTCCATGGATGAAGAGTACTCTGCCCTTATGGACAACAACACACAGGACTTGGTTCCACTTCCGAAAGGAAGAAAGCATGTTCGATGACGATGGATATATAGAAAAAATATTGATACAGATGGTGATATCATAAAGTACAAATATTTACTTGTCACAAAAGGATACTCACAGGTACATGACATAGACTACATAGAGACATATGCACCTGTTGCAAAAATGGACTCCATTCGATTAGTTTTGGCCATTGCCACTTCTCGCAGATGGGAAGTTCATCACATGGATGTGAAGAGTGCATTTCTTCATGGATATATCAAGGAGGAGATCTATATGGAGCATCCACAGGGATACATTCAAAACTCTTCCCCTGTTTGCAAATTAAAGAAATCTTTGTATGACCTAAAACAAGCTCCCAGAGCCTGGTATGCAAAGATGGATTCTTTCCTACTTTCCATTGGATTCATTCGATGCAAATATGATCCGAATGTTTATTTTATACAAAATGATGATTCCCTTTTTATGATAGTACTTTATGTAGATGACTTACTGATGACAGGGAACCTTACTTCAGCTATTGATTTGGCAAAATCAACATTGCTCGATCGATTTTCCATGACGGATTTGAGACTGTTGCACTACTTTCTTGGTCTTAAAGTTTCTCAGTCTACTTCAAGGATCAAGATGGCACAATATAAGTATGCATTAGATCTACTTGTCCTCTTTCAGATGATAGAATGCAAGCCAGCAGCATCTCCCTTTCTTTCGGGGGTTAGATTTGAGGATGCGAGTACTACACCTTTGGTGGATAGTACACTGTATCGATAGTTGGTTGGGATTTTGTTGTATCTTACTCACACCTAACCTGATATCTCTTTTGCAGTAGGATTTTGTTCCAGATATATGTAGGAGCCTCATGAGATTCACTGGAAAGCTGCAAAGAGAATCCTTATAGATGTGAAAGGTACTCCCAGTTTTGGTATCTTTTATGCTGAAGATTGCCCACTTTCACTGATTGGGTACACAGATTCTGATTGGGCTAGCGATGGTACAGACCGCAAGTCCACCTCTAGTTATGTTTTCATCTTCTGTTCAGGGCCATTCTGTTGGTCTAGCAAGAAGCAATCCACGATTTATTTATCTACAGCAGAGGCAGAGTATAGAGCTGCAATGAATGCAACTACACAGGTTGTTTGGTTGTAGGGGCTTCTCTCCGAGTTTGGTATTTAGTATCCACTTCCGACTGTCATATTTTGTGACAATCAGGGGTCCATTCAAATATTGATTAATCCAGTTCAGAGGCAAAGGACCAAGCACATCAAGATTCACATGCATTACATTTGTGAGTTGATCCGTGACAGAGTCATTTCACTGCAGTACTGCCCCACATAGCAGCAGGTTGCAGACATCTTCACCAAGTCCTTCACTGAAAATAAATTTTCAGAACTCATAACTATGCTTGGAGTGGTGGAGACAGCTGAGTAGGTCACTTTTTGCCACTCAACATTATTTTCCTCCTTTTTTTTTTGGGGGGGGGGGCGGGGGGTTCCCACGAGTTTTTCCCTCTTTCCTCTTTTCATGAGGATTTATTTTATGTAATGAGTACCTAAAATGGCCAAGTTCTCGAGACTCAATTTTTTTGTCATTACAGTTAGGCTTAAGGGGGGGTGTTGGAGCATAACCCTAACTTACATTAGTTTATACCTAGATTATACTCCTAGATCTTGGTTAATACTTTCCATCACACTTTATTTCACCTAATTTGGCCACATAGAGAAGAAGGGCACCTCATCCCTAGAGTTTAGGGAAAAATGCTATTTTTAGATCAAGACTCAACTCTTGGTTCTTGATTTTCTTGATTTTCTTGATTTATTCCAACTCCCCCATGAAAAAACTCATCCATTATTGGGTAATGCACACCTCCTCTTTGAGTGAGAGATTTATTCCTTAATTAATGATTTTTGCCTTTACTATTATTAGTAACTGCTATTTCAGGTCAGTTAAGTGAGTTGGAACTGGTTCTCTTGTCAGTTAAGTGAGATTAAGTGAGATAATGCACACCACTTGACTCTTGTGGGAATTAATGAGTGTGTGACATGTGTCTTTAGTGGTCTAGGTCAAACTATGTGGTCTCCCTTAGCCTATGACACCTATTTTAGCTTTTTCTAGCTTTTTTGACTAGAATTTCTAAGTTGGAAATTCTATATATTCACCTCCTCTCTTCTTTTTGAGGTTGGTTTCTCATGTATATTCATTTTTTATTAATATAATTCTCTAATTTATGGAGCAAAAATTTTTTCTCGTCTCTTGAATATCAACAAATTGTATGTGTTCAATTTAACTAGAATTCTAGATCTATCGAGGTTTCTGCAGGAATTCTACACTCATCATGCACAACACCTATGTACATAAACCATGTACATAAACATCATGCAATGTGCCAAAATATATCATCCATGGAATGTATCAATCATATGCCTCTATCAATATGCCAACATGTGCATCTACCAATATTCCAACCATGTGCATCCACCAATATGCCAACCATGTGCATCTACCAACATGCCAAACAAGTGTCATATCACTCATGATATGTCTCTACCATGAACCAAGTTACTCAATCATCAAATGCCTCATGTACCAAAATATATGCTAATCAAGTAATACCAATGATGTACTTTTAGCCAAGTACTCATTATCCAAGCATATACCAAACGTGTACATCAACATGTATCACTACTTGTACCAAGCAAGTATGA
>SNQJ01S0044052.1:50050-60450 GCA_010110895.2 Picea sitchensis
TGGCACCTTGGGTCAGGGTTGAATTGATAGTTCAAATTTACTTATCTCTTTACTTTCCATTTAAAATTTTCATGATGATACTGCGTTTTTGAAAAGAAATATTCAATGAAAAGAAGAGAGAAAAAGATTTAAAGTGGACTTCCGTGACAACATTCATATATGGTTCTATTGGTGTGCTCGCTTGTGTTCATAACTGCATTATTACAAAGAGAAAAGATGATAAATAAAACTAAAAGAAAACGCACTCCTAAACCTACTCTAACTACTAAACAAATAAAAAATACTAAGTGAAGTCATGCTTCCAATGTAGCTATCGGAGCATATTCAATCTTGCAATGGAAAGAAGATAAAATATTAGTAACAAGAATGGTAGTATATCAAAAAATAACAAAAATATATCATACTTACCATTATCATCATCATTTAAAAACAAATAAAGCATGACCTTACCATTCCCTTGAACATTCTTTTTGTATGAATCCTCCAACCATTCTGCAATTTTGTCATTATATGGGTCAAAAAAATATGAAAAAATGAGATTGTGAAGCTTGTGAGAGTTATGGGGAGTTGAAATAACCATCGGCCTAGACCGAAGTGCCCCATCTTCTCGACAATTCGCTAAGTGTTCCTCAATTTCTTCACACGGAGGATCTAAAAAATACATGTAATGCTTACTTCCTAGATATTTAGGTAGAGACAAAGTAAGCATATCTTTATCTTTATTATGAAGATTTTTTAGCTACGAATCTTCAAGCCATTCTAAGATCCTGTCATAAAAATTAGGATGCAAACTGTGACTTTGATAAAATGGATATATCAATGGGGAACACATCATAAGAGGATTCGTGACATCAGTTAGATTATTGGTTTGAACACTTCCTTTGATGAGATTGATTGTTTCAAAATGTGAAGCATAAATATTAAAATTCGAACTAATCAAACAACGAATATGCAATGTAGAATATTCGATCTCTAATCAGTTTCATTGGAATGTTAGAGTGCTTAAGATCATTTTCATCACCTAATTCTTCTTCAATAACTGAATTTAAATACTGATTAGAATAAGAGTTAGGAAAACGAGGACATTCACCTTGACCCAACATCGAACCTTCTTCCATGATGGTCGAGGAATGAAAATACAATGATTCAGAGGAAAAACCAATTTGATTATTAGTAAGAACATTTTCAATAGATTCTACCTCCCTTGCTTTTTCAACAGTTTTGGATGGATCCCTCTCATCCTGTGAACACAATTCTTCTTGCAATTGAGTGATAGTATTTGAAACTGCTTCATCATTTGCGATTGATATGACTGGATGTAAGCATCATAGAGGAGATTTAATACAAATGAAATGTCATCAATACTAAATTTGCAAATAACGTGATGGATTCTTGTCGAAAATCCTTTTGAAGATGAATCGCCATTGATTAGCAAAGTCTGAAATTCTTCACATAATTGATTGTAATCATAGATTTCAAAAGCGTCTAAAAATTCATCTACAAACTGAAACCAATCAAAAATGTGATATGCTGGAAAAGACTCAAACCAATGTTTAATCTGACCCCTGAAAGTAAAAGAAAACACTCTACACAAAACCTTTAAATCATAAATATCATGCTTGATGCATTTACACCAAAACTTGTTAATATGGTATTTTGCAGATACATTCCCCCCACCATCAAAGGTGAGTTTGGACAAGAGAGAGACTGTTTTGTATATCAGGTAATGGAAAGTGGAAAGCATGTTCCAACACAATGATTTGGGAAGCCATGGGAAATTAATAAATTTGAAACAAAGACTCCTACAAGCCTAGCTTGTCAGTCTGGCCCTCCTTCTAGCGCCATTTGTTGACGGACAAAATTGACTGTCCATCAAATGGAAGAGCGAGTCTGGTCCAGGTTTGTCTAAATAACCTAAGCTGTTTGGTGTAACTCATTCTGACGGATTTAATGGCTCCATTAGCCAATCTAAGAATCCTAAAAGAAACGAATAAAAGAGAGAAATAACTAACTAATTACTAAATATACTATATATATGTACATATGTTCAAATGTAACTATAGTAGTTGTATTTAAGCAGAAGATATACAAGTCTCGTTTATTTACATGATTTACAAGATGCAAGTTTTAATCGAAATTTATGAAAATCGATGTGAAAAATGATTGCTTCTAGGAAGCATATAAAGAAAGCACATAAAAATATTTTTTCTTTTTCTTTTATAAATTTAAAGAATCTTGCAAAAAAAAATTAATGAAACATGAACATGTGGATAGTCAAATCTGAACCATACATTCTAGTTTCAATGATATGTAAATGACAGAAAAATACAAAGAAGCTATCATGTCAGTGAATTAGTGAGGTGTATCCAAGAATCTGAATGAGTGGTGAACATGCAACTGCCATGTCCAAGAGATAAATCTGCAATGAACCTTATGACTGTTCTAAATAAATTCAGAACATGTATTGACATCTTAGGTTTTAATGACAGAAAAGGAAATACAAACATAAACCTGTGATCTCATAATTATACATGATTACAACAAGATAAATCTCGAAGCAATCTATGCATTTTATAATTCAATTCAAAACTCAAAGATAAATCTCATTATCTAAATTGAAGATATAATCACAGCATTTGTATTTTGATGAAGAAAATGATAGATGGTATTTATAAATAAAACCTCCTACACATCACAGATCATTTAATCTAAAGATATCAGACTTGCACATGTAACATGATTAAAAAAAAACATAAATAACAACATTATAAACAAAAGGCTAAAGCTAAAATGCATATATGTCATTCTATTAAGTTTTTGTAATCACTTGTCCATTCTGTAGTCCTGGAAGAAATTTTTTGAATAATAGACTTTAAAGATTGGAAAAATTAATACATAAATGATAATAATTAACCATGTATTGATAAAAAAGACTAAATCTATTTAAATCAATGCATAATCAATTATTCAAAGAATATGAATATATTATAATAAAAATAAAACCATTTTACTTACAGGACAAAAGTCATTAAGCAACCTGGAATTCCATATTCTTCTTTGAAAATATTCGTCCATTCTTCCGAAGATTCCAACCATCCATTACTCCATTTGAAAAGAAATAAAAAGTTAAAAAAATCAATAATATACAAAAGAGAAAGGATTAAAATCCTCCTCTCCAATTCTTCAATCCCTTGGCTTTGATCTTTCTCATATATTTATAAAATGAATGAACAGTCTGGGCGTCACTATTAATTTCTGCCACCTGAAATTTTCCTCTAAAAGAGACCCAAATATCTCTCACATCATACATTTGTTTGGGAAAATCGCTATGTGAAAGGTAAATGGGTCCATTTTGGTTCTGGGTTTCAAGCGTTTCTTCAAATTCCTCATGGTTTGGCTGCAATCAGTTCTGCAAAATCATCTGTCTGATTTTGATGCCTTTCCAAATTTTATCTATTGTTGGTCATAAAATTATTTGTAGCAATCCAAAATTACTTTTGTTTCAATCATATTGAACGTATTTGGATAATAAAATCAAGCCATGATCAAATCCGTATCAAATATTTGATAATATAAACCTGTGAAACAAAAAGAAACCTAAATTAATAACCTAAAAATTGTGAATAAAACAAAATCTAGAAAAATAAAAAATAAATTTAAACTAATTATAACTTATAAAAAAACATTATTTCTAATTCGTTTTCAAATATGATCTAGAAGCTTCAAGTTAATGAAGAAAAAAAATATTAATTTTAGTTTTTTACAAAATCAAACAAATGATAGATAATTCTTTTATTATTATTATTTTGAAATGAGATGCAAAAAGAATTTAATTAATTAATACCACCAAATGCTTTCATGAAAATGAGAAACCAACCAAGATATTATTTGATAAAGTATTGAACACATTATTCAAAATAGTCAAACTTGCTAATGAGCAAAAGAAATGAACACATAATCATAATTTAAACGAAAGTAAACATTTGATAAAAATTAACGTTTTGTTTAAATTGAGATTTTTATGCTTGTTTCTAACTTTTGACATATACTCTTGTAATGAATGTCTCATACTAAAGTGAATGTCTTAAGTTTTTCTCAAAGCAAGCCAATGAATGGAACTATTTGAAAAGGTTGATTCTGTAGCTCATTATAATTATCAAGATTCGAATGGGGGCCCTTTAAATTTTGTAAAAATATAGGAGGAGTTGTCGGGGCCCAACAAATGGTGACTTACTGGGTGAAGTAGTTATCTCTGATCTGGTAAGATTTCATCTCAGGAAGAAAATAATAAGACTTGAAAAAGGATTTAAGCTCCCTGAAAAAAATTCACTTTGAGACCATATAGTATTAGGATAAGCTCAATGTTATAATAAGACAATAGAATTTTCTTTGCAGAAGATTATGAACTGAAATAATGTCTTAATCAAAGAGTCATGACGTTTAGAAAAGAACTTCAATACCGTTGACACAACCACTGCTTTCAGCAGGCATCCATAGCCTCGACAAGGATGTCATTTAACCCACTCAAATGCTTTAATCCCATCCAATAGTTGTATCCACATGATGTATACTTCCATAAAAGTTAATTTAAAAACATATACCTGCTACCTCTCGACCCGACATTGCTTCGTTGCCAGCAGGTATGTTCAATACCCCGACGAAGTTGTCTTGGTATCATGTGTGCATTTACCCGCTGCCAGCGAGCCTGTTCAATACCCCGACGGGTTTCCACACACTTCCCACACATAAGTGCTTCCAACCTTGTTATGCCACTTTTAAATAATAAGACAATTATATATTTCTTGATGACAAAGAGAGCGGGCTGATACTGGAGGTTAATTGCAATACAGGTGAATAGTTGATCATGTTATTTATTTTCTTTCAAAACTGAAAGTTTTATCATGGTTTAGATATTTTAGATTTCCTTTAAGAAATCATCTAGAGAATGGGGAAGCATTTAAAAGTGATTCCTTAAGAATATGGACGGTGTAAAAAGTTTAAAGATCATCGTAATTCTTAAAGATTTAAACCATATCTTTGGTGTAATACTCTAGCAAAGATAATTTGAGGACAAAATGAGAGTGACAATTGACTTAAAAGTCAATTGTCTGAGCTATATGTTAATATCAGGACCTCTTTGAACTATTTCAATTTGTTTGAAAAGCACAAGTCTTAAAATAAATGCTTTCTTCAATAATAGTTCTTTGATCAGAAATATATTGATTCAGAAAGAAAGATAAGAAGAAAACTCATTCAAAATAATCAAAGAAAACAAAAGCACACAACAAACCAAATCAAATTTTATTAATGGGATTCAAAATCAGAAGTACAAAAAAATCAAAATAGAAAAATAAAACTTTTTAGGAAACGATTTTGGCCAAAGATAAACTTGAGCTTTTGGATCCGCTAGCATCTCACTGTAAAATAAAGGAAGAACTAAATCATATAAAATATCATGTGCGAGCAAGTTCTTTTCTTAAGATAGTGACACATAAGATGCTACTTTGACCAAGCATTATTATTAAAAATAAAAGAGACTAAAAATAGAAAAATCCTTTTTAAGATGAGTGCAGTCCTACTCGTGGCACCTTGGGTCAAGGTTGAATTAATAGTTCAAATTTACTTATCTCTTTACTTTCCATTTAAAATTTTCATGATGATACTGCGTTTTTGAAAAGAAATATTCAATAAAAAGCAGAGAGAAAAAGATTTAAAGTGGACTTCCCTGACAACATTCATATATGGTTCTATTGGTGTGCCCGCTTGTGTTCATAACTGCATTATTACAAAGAAAAAAATTGATAAATAAAACTAAAAGAAAACCTACTCCTAAACCTACTCTAACTACTAAACAAATAAAAAATACTAAGTGAAGTCATGCTTCCAATGTAGCCATTGGAGCATCTTCAATCCTGCAATGGAAACAAGATCAAATATTAGTAACAAGAATGGTATTATATCGAAAAATAACAAAAATATATCATACTTACCATTATCATCATCATTTAAAAACAAAGAAAGCATGACCTTACCATTCCCTTGAACATTCTTTTTGTATGAATCCTCCAGCCATTCTGCAATTTTGTCATTATATGGGTCAAAAAAATATGAAAAACGAGATTGTGAAGCTTGTGAGAGTTATGGGGACTTGAAATAACCCTTGGCCTAGACCACAGTGCCCCATCTTCCCAACAATTCGCTAAGTGTTCCTCAATTTCTTCACATGGAGGATCTAAAAAAATCATTTAATGCTTACTTCCTAGATATTTAGGTAGAAACAAAGTAAGCATAGCTTTATCTTTATTATGAAGATTTTTTAGATACGAATCTTCAAGCCATTCTAAGATCCTGTCATAAAAATTAGGATGCAAACTGTGACATTGATAAAATGGATATATCAATGGGGAACACATCATAAGAGGATTCATGACATCAGTTAGATTATTGGTTTGAACACTTCCTTTGATGAGATTGATTGTTTCAAAATGTGAAGCATAAACATTAAAATTTGAACTAATAAAACAACGAATATGCAATGTAGAATATTCGATCTCCATAAGGATGAGTGCACTGTCTTTTTCAAAAATAAATCGTGTAAAATCATCTTACAACATGTCATTTTTCCATTCGAGTGATGAAAGCGAAAGAGCATCAAATCTGACATGATAAGTGTTATGTTTGGAATTAGTTTCACCAAATTTTGGCATATCGAAAAGATTTGATTGTGGTGGCAAAGAGTAAGATATTCTGGGTGAAGTATCAAATCCACCAGAATCTAAGAAAAGATCAGGATATAAAGAGTAAAAGGAATCATAAATAAGCACATGAAAATAATATCTTGAGCTATGATATTTAACAATGGTATTCTCAAGACATTCCTCTTCATTTTCCTTAAAAATTTCACTCTGTTTTGGTGATAAATTCTTCAACATTATTTCATAACATGATCATCTAAATTGTCTCTATCACGATAGATAAATCAAAACTTTCATGGAAAACATCGATCTTTCATGTTGATAAAAGGTGCGATTTGTAGATGAGGGTTTAAGGTTAATTATTCCAATTGTAGATCTACATCCCTAATCAGTTTCATTGGAATGTTAGAATTGTTAAGATAATTTTTCATCACCTAAGTCTTCTTCAATAGCCAAATTTAAATACTGATTAGATAAAGAGTTAGGGGAGCGGAACATTCACCTTGACCCAACATCGAATCTTCTTCCGCGATGAGAATTGAGGAGGCGAGAAATACAATGATTAGGAAAATATTTTGATTGTTAGTAAGAACATTTCAATAGATTCTACCTCCATTGCTTGTTCAACATTTTCGAATCGGATGTAACATGATTAAAAAAACATAAATAACAATATTATAAACAAGGCTAACTCTAAAATGCATATATTTCGTTCACATTAAGTTTTTTGTAATCACTTGTCCATTTTGTAGTCTTGGAAGAATTTTTTTGAATAATAGATTTTAAAGATTGGAAAAATTAATGCAAATGATAATAATTAACCGTATGATGATAAAAAGGAACTGAAATCTATTTAAATCCAATGCATAATCAATTATTCAAAAGACTAAATCTATTTAAATCAATGCATAATCAATTATTCAAAGAATATGAATATATTATAATGAAAATAAAACCATTTTACTTACAGGACAAAATCCATTAAGCAACCTGGAATTCCATATTCTTCTTTGAAAATATTCGCCCATTCTCCTGAAGATTCCAGCCATCCATTCCTCCATTTGAAAAGAAATAAAAAGTTAAAAAAATCAATAATATACAAAAGAGAAAGGATTAAAATCCTCCTCTCCAATTTTTCAATCCCTTGGCTTTGATCTTTCTCATATATTTATAAAATGAATGAACAGTATGGGCGTCACTATTAATTTCCGCCACCTGAAATTTTCATCTAAAAGAGACCCAAATATCTCTCACATCGTACATTTGTTTAGGAAGATCACTATGAAAAAGGTAAATGGGTCCATTTTGGTTCTGGGTTTTCAACCATTTCTTCAAATTTCTCATGGTTTGGCTGCAATCAGTTCTGCAAAATCATTTGTCTAATCTTGACGTCTTTCCAAATTTTATCTATTGTTGGTCATAAAATTATTTGTAGCAATCCAAAATTCTTTTTGGATCAATCATCTTGAATGTATTTGGATAATAAAATCAAGCCATGATCAGATCCATATCAAATATTTGATAATATAAACCTGTGAAACAAAAAGAAACCTAAATTAATAACCTAAAAATTGTGAATAAAACAAAATCTAGAAAAATAAAAAATGAATTTAAACTAATTATAACTTATAAACAAACATTATTTATAATTCGTTTTCAAATATGATCTAGAAGCTTCAAGTTAATGAAGAAAAAAAATATTAATTTTAGTTTTTTACAAAATCAAACAAATGATAGATAATTCTTTTATTATTATTATTTTGAAATGAGATACAAAAATAATTTAATTAATTAATATCACCAAATGATTTCATGAAAATGAGAAACCAACCAAGATATTATTTGATAAAGCATTGAACACATTATTCAAAATAGTCAAACTTGCTAATGAGCAAAAGAAATGAACACATAATCATAATTTAAACAAAAGTAAACATTTGATAAAAATTAACATTTTGTTTAAATTGAGATTTTTATGCTCGTTTCTAACTTTTGACATGTACTCTTGTAATGAATGTATCATACTAAAGTGAATGTCTTAAGTTTGTCTCAAAGAAAGCCAATTAATGGAACTATTTGAAAATGTTGATTCTGTAGCTCATTATAATTATCAGGATTCGAATGGGGGCCCTTTAAATTTTGTAAAAATATAGGGGGAGTTGTTGGGGCCCAACAAATGGTGACTCACTGGGTGAAGCAATTATCTCTGATCTGGTAAGATTTCATCTCAGGAAGAAAATAATAAGACTTGAAAAAGGATTTAAGCTCCCTGAAATAAATTCAATTTGAGACCATATAGTATTAGGATAAGCTCAATGTTATAATAAGACAATAGCATTTTCTTTGCAGATGATTATGACCTGAAATAATGTCTTAATCAAAGAGTCACGATGTTTATAAAAGAACTTCAATACCGTTGACAGAGCCACTGCTTCCAGCAGGCGTCCATAGCCTCGACAGGGATGTCATTTAACCCACTCAAATTCTTTAATCCCATCCAATAGTTGTATCCACATGATATATACTTCCATAAAAGTTAATTTAAAAAAATATACCTTCTACCTCTCGACCCGACATTGCTTCGTTGCTAGCAGGTCTGTTCAGTACCCCGACGAAGTTGTCTTGGTATCATGTGTACATTTACCCGCTGCCAGCGAGGCTGTTCAATACCCCGACGGGTTTACACACACTTCCCACACATAAGTGCTTCCAACCCTGTTATGCCACTTTTAAATAATAATACAATTATAGATTTCTTGATGACAAAGAGAGCGGGGTGATACTGGAGGTTAATTGCAATACAGGTGAATAGTTGATCATGTTATTTATTTTCTTTCAAAACTGAAAGTTTTATCATGGTTTAGATATTTTAGATTTCCTTTAAGAAATCATCTAGAGAATGGGGAAGCACTTAAAAGTGATTCCTTAAGAATATGGATGGCGTAAAAAGTTTAAAGATCATCGTAATTCTCAAAGATTTAAACCATATCTCTGGTGTAATAATCTAGCAAAGATAATTTGAGGACAAAATGAGAGTGACAATTGACTTAAAAATCAATTTTCTGAGCTATATCTTAATCTCAGGACCTCTTTGAACTATTTCAATTTGCTTGAAAAACACAAGTCTTAAAATAAATGCTTCCTTCGATAATAGTTCTTTGATCAGAAATATATTGATTCAAAAATAAAGATAAGAAGAAAAATCATTCAAAACAATCAAAGAAAACAAAAACACACAACAAACCAAATCAAATTTTATTAATGGGATTCAAAATTAGAAGTACAAAAAAATCAAAATAGAGAAATAAAACTTTTCAGGAAACGATTTTGGCCAAAGATAAACTTGAGCTTTTGGATCCACTAGCATCTCACTGTAAAATAAAGGAAGAACTAAATCATATAAAATATCATGTGCGAGCAAGTTCTTTTCTTAAGATAGTGATACATAAGATGCTACTTTGACCAAGAATTATTATTGAAAATAAAAGAGACTAAAAATAGAAAAATCCTTATTAAGATGAGTGCAGTCCTACTCGTGGCACCTTGGGTCAGGGTTGAATTAATAGTTCAAATTTACTTATCTCTTTACTTTCCATTTAAAATTTTCATGATGATACTGCGTTTTTGAAAAGAAATATTCAATGAAAAGCAGAGAGAAAAAGATTTAAAGTGGACTTCCCTGACAACATTCATATATGGTTCTCT